>JAFIDM010029044.1:17644-76796 GCA_023159025.1 Thereuonema tuberculata | reverse complement strand
GATCACTTAACTGCCAAGTACTTAAATAGGTAAGATTTTTAATAAAAAAGTGTATGGGTAATTTTGTTTTTTCCATGTTTACAGTGCACAGTCCATCTTTCAATATTTCTGACTACAAAAAATATATTATTTCTGAATACATTTGTTAAAGAAAAACTTTAACATTTTTTTTTATTTCTATTAATTTATTTAATCAATTTTCATTTTAAAATTACATCTTTTATTTCATATTACAGTGTTACCTCCGAATAACGGACAGTCACGGGACCGGTAGTTTCGTCCGTTATTGGGAGTTGTCCGCTATTGGGGAGGACTATCTTTTTTTTATTTTTTAGCTTATAGCATGTCATTTAATGAAAAATTACGTACAATCTTAATTAAATTTCTACAATTACCATTGCGATATGAGAGAATATGAACAATTGCAAATTATTTACTATATTCCTTTTTAAATGAGTGCTAATCCGTTTGACTTACTTAAAATAATGACAAAATTAATTACAGTATATAGAAAATTAATTTCTAGCCATCCATTTGATGCCTTAAACGTGTCCAATCCTAAAGTTTGACCGAATTCTCTGGCTTTTTCTTGAAGCAAAACACCGCTTATAGGAATGTTCTTTGCACGAGTAAAGCGGAACCATTTTATGGCCACTTCGTGGATTTTGCTTGTTTCAGTTTTACGAAACTTCAAATTCTTCGAATTTTCGTTTGAATTCACCATCCACATTTTTCTAATCTCATCTTTGTCCTTCAAAAGTCCACTTATATGAGTTTTTCCAACTTTAAAACGTTCAGCAAGACAACGCACACTCAGTTTATCTTTTTCAGCAACTTCAAGAACAGTGAACAGTTTTTTTCTTTCAGTGCCAATCTCTTCCTTTTAGACGCCAATTTAATTCGCACTAAATTTAATCAACACGTTTATAGGATAGCTTTATGAGGATAGCTTTATGACATTTACAAAGCAACTGCAGTGGAAAAAAGGGCCTCAGATTCGTGCATTGAATCATGGGACACAGATACAATGTATCAATGTGTTCGTCAAAATATTAATCGGATTTTTTTTTTTTTTTTTAACAATTAAAATAACTGTCCGCTATTCAGAGTGTCCGCTATTCAGAGTGTCCGCTATTCGGAGTGGATAACATGGAATGTCCTATTGTAAGGGACTGGGACCTGCAATAATATCTGCTAATTAGAGGTGTCCGCTATTCAGGGTATCCGTTAAAGGAGATAACACTGTATTAATATTCAGTCACTAATATTTTGTTTGGATTAGCTATTTTTATTATCCTTTATCTATTTCTCCTTATAAATTTTCGATTCTTTGAATGAGCTTTCTTGACTTATATTTTACTTAATTCCTTAATTTTTACATCGTAGTTCAGTGTTTCTGGAATTGTCTATGTTATGTACAAGCACAGAGAATCTGTCAATGTAATTTCTATCATTCTCATAAAGAAACAATCTTCAGAAATGAACAATAAATAAGAAATGAAATGAAACCAAATTTCTGGGAATCGGAATTTTAAACATTTATAATTTTGCAAAAAATATTAAAAAGAAATTGATAATAAAAAATGTACTACTCATTGATCTGAAATCAACCAAGATTACATATTCTCTTGTTTTTGTATTTTTAAGTTTTTTGTTGATGTTCTGTGCATGAATAAAAGAACCACGGGAAAGTTAAAATCATAGGGGAAAAATAACTACGAAATAACTGTTCAAATTTGCGTATTCTCAGTTTTATAAAGCTATATGAAGTTATACAGTTATATAGTTCATTGGTTTATATATGGTTTATATATATATATATATATATATATATATATATATATATATATATATATATATATATTTATCATTATGAAATTTAATATATAGTCCATTTCTATATATCTTTTAATTTGAATACTATAGTGGGATTATTTACAATTTGGCGTAAAAATTTTATTTTACATTTTATTTAAATAAACTTTTAAAAACATTTTTAACTTAAAAACTATTCATTTTTTTTTTCCTTTGCATGATTTTTTTTTAAATATTTAATATTATTTACTAATAATTTTTTTAGGTGACTTATTTTGATATACAGCACGATATAGGGCTAATAGTTTTAAAAAATCATTGCTACAACATTGTATAATGGAGTTTATAACTAAAAGTGTATTGCCTCGTTTCATAATTTCTGCGAAGAGTTCGGACTTTTATCATTATTTATTTAACCAAAGCCAATTCTTTTAAAAATGTTAATTTTCACTATTTTCGATCTCCATAGGTTTCATTATCTTGGTTGCTTTATCTTGGCATAACCTAACGGTGTATTTGTAAATTTTTTTTTTCATTTTGTATATATCTTTCTAATGATTTCTTTCAGGATTTAAAATTTCTATACTTTCAAATTAATATATTTTAAATGAATTAATAAATACCTCTAGGGACAGTCCTTTCAGTGACGGGTTCCGTAGTTGTGCTGATTGTAGTTGGTAAAGTGGTTATTCTCCTGGTTATAACACGAACATTGATGCTGTTACTACTCTTTGTTCTTGGATTTACACAATGATAAACTCCATTGTTATCTTCTGTTAGATCTGCTAATACCAGTTCAAACATGTTTTCTTCGCTGTTCCACTCTCCTTCCATTACTGAAGATAAAAACAAAGATCTATACAGTATAACCAATTAGAAGCAATGTGAGATATATTGAATTAAAATGATAATAACGAGATAATAATAAAAAAACCCGCAAAACCAAATTCGAATGATCTTTTAATTTCTTAAAAATCTGTAAATTGAAAGGTATAAAACCAAATTACAGGATTATAAAGCGAAAAAAATAAAGAGATGATGATGAACTTTAAAACAAAAAATGTTAAGAGATCAATATTAGGAATACTATAGAAATAGAAGTTATCGTATTATATAGTTGTTACCAGTTAAAGTTCTCATGAGTAACATTGAGTTATGGAGAGACAATCAAAAATTATATATAAAATAACGATAATAAAAATAGATGAAGAAAAATAAGAAATTATTCATTAGATCAACATTAAGCAAAGCTTTTTTAAATACTTAAAATAATAAGTAATTACAATTACCCTTTCCTGCTCCGTTGGTTTTATGAAATATCCATGTTGGTTGACCATTGTATTTGAACCAAAGACAGCTTATCGTAAGTGTGTCTCCAGCATAAAGTGCCAGGGTACCATTAGGTTCTATATCAATTACCTCACTGTCAACGTAATATTCTAGTACTGGGGCAGTGCTTCCTGCAGATGGGAAAACAAAATTAAAGACCCTAAAATTGTTGGTAATTACACTGTTGGACACAAAAATTGTAATATCCAGAAATATTAAAGCTAGATAAAATTTAAGTTTTGTGGGATTAATTATATTTTCTGGAATATAAAAAAATAAACAAATGATTAGAATGTCAGTTGGAAGAATATAAATTTTATTTGGTTTGCAGTAGAACAGTCAATGGTATGCCGTCTACGGCCATGATACATGTAGCCACGTATCGAGGCATTGATCCTTATGGTGGGCTGTGGCAGCATTCATCCTCCAATGGACAACTTGAGGATAGGCGGGGCTTCGTTGTTACCAGGGCTTTGGAGCAGACAAAATTTGTAATTGCTCCGCTCCGACATGAAATACTTGCTCCATGCTCCGCTCCGTGCTCCGCTCCGAGCTCCAAATACATTTTTTAATTCGTATTACCAAAGATCAAATGCTAAAACAAGTAGTTTTTTTAACTAAACTTTATTAATCATCATAATTAATTCTGTAAAACAGAATAGCTGACAGTAAGTCATCTTTCATTGCCTGTCTTGTATCATTTAATACCAATTTTAAGGCAGAAAATAATCTCTCGACACTGGCTTGTGTAGTGGGCATACTCGATGCAACTCGACAGGCAGCTTGAATTAGTGTGGGTAACCGTCAATAGCTTCAAATGCTGATTTCACTTTGAGTCTACCCATACCCTCGATTGCATGACAATCTTGGTGAAAATTTCTCTCATAGTCTTCTTCATTCGAATGTTGCATTTCTGAAACTTTCTTACGTTTTTTCAGCTTGTCTAGCTCTTTTTCAAAATCATCATCTTCTGAAGAATTGTCTGCTGAAATCGAACTGTTTGTTTTTCCTTTCTGTGATTGTTGAAAACTTACTTTTCGATGAGGCTGCTGGGATTCAATTGCTGAGGATTTCGGCCTTTCGCCCTCTTGCCTCATATCAAAACGTTTAAAAATTTTTAATTTTTCGAGTCGTCGGGCGATATCCAAAAGTCCTTCTTTTGCTTTTGTCGTTTGCGACGAACTCAGTAAAATTCTACACCGAGGATCTACATAGACTCCAGCAAGAAAATGGGTGTTTTGGAAAAGATTTTCTTCACGTTTACGCAGGGAGGTCAAAATTCCCATAGCAATTTGTCATCCTTTGTCTTGGAGAAATTTTGCAAGTTTTTGCCATTCCTTCATGAAAACTCCCGGAGTTACGTCAGCTGCTTGAAGGGTAAAATTTGGCTTTGCCAGGAGATCTCTTATATTCTTAACTTCGTCCCATTCGGCTTTAGTTAATATCAATTCTCTGGCTCCAGCCGCAGCTACTTATTCACAATAATGTTGAAAAACAAGTAGACGATCAATCCTTGCAAACGTTGAACCCCAACGAGTGACAGTATCCAAAGGTTGGGTTAGCCCATGTTTTTTTAGAAGAATACTGCGAATATTTGGGGTTCGTAATTTGATAACGACTTGCCGTATTTTCCCTAAAAATTCTTTGGCGGGTTCTTTCTTCAGTCCATCCCAGATTGCCAACTGAAGAGTGTGAATGTCGCACCTCATCAATTGGACTTCTGAATTATTTTCAGGTAGCCATGTTGGCAGTATAAGGCTGGGATCCTCAACCCATTGTGCAGAAACATCCATGTCGAGTTCTCGGCTCTTTAGTTTCTTCTTTCAATGAAATAATTTCGTTTTTGTTTATATTATCAGAATTAGAAACGGTTTCATTGTTGCTGAATTTTTTTACAGCACACGTCATGTTCGCTGCATTGTCAACCCAGATACTCAAAATTTGCATTTCACTGATTTCAAATTTTTCTAAAATGGCTTTCACTTGATTTTTTACATACAAAGTATCATGGTGTCCTTCAGTATCAACAATGTCCAATAGAAAAATACTCTTCTGAAAACAAAACAAGACTTAGTTGATTGAAAATTTTCAATATTCCTACTATAAACAATAAGTTTGGATTTAGAGTAAATGAATAAACTTACTCAAAAATATTTAGACAAATAAATTGGAGTAATTATAATTGTAATAATTATAGAGAAATCAAAAACCGATTAATATTTGATATAGTCACTGTATAGTAAAATACTTCTAATCTATACTTTAACAGTAATTAAATTTTGTTTTTGAAAAGACACACATTAAACTTTCCAGCAGCTACAAAACAGGAGTAATTCTGCGATTACACCTAACAGGACTGGTAAGCATTAAAAAACAATCTGGAGCAGTGGAGCAGTCAAAAACTTGTATGCTCCGGCTCCGCTCCAGCTCCGGGCAAAAACCCATTGCTCCACTGCTCCGTGCTCCAGCTCCGGGCTCCGCTCCAAAGCCCTGGTTGTTACAAAATATCCAACCAGGCTGCTGCTTGGCTTGTTGGATAAACAAAGCCATGTGCTTTGTTTTAACCCGAGTAAGATATATAGGAAATATTATATTAAAGAAGGATATTCCAAGCGTTTTTACCGAATTATTACAATGAGAAACTGCACAGTACCATTCTTTCTTGAAATATCAAAAATCGACGATGTTTTGAGTAATTCACACTAAGCCCTAGGGGCTTTCTGTTTGTTTATCCCACAAGATCTCTCAGCATGTGCTTAACACGTCTTACGTGACATCGGTAGGGGCGTAAACCTCAAGTGGTCCATTGTTGTCCAATGTTTGTATCAAGTGCAAATCCTCAGTTGAACGGCTAAGACCATCATACTCCTTTCCACCGAAGTTTTGAGCACGTCTGATTGGAGCGGTCACTTTTACTGTACTATATAGTGTTTTGTCATTAAACGAAGCGTGGCTTATTTCGATTTTCCTAATAAGTGGTGACGTCTATGTACGTCTCTGAGCAAGCCAAATTCTATCAAGCATATTAGATAACAATTAAATTAATAGTAGAGATTTGAGAAAAGGAAAGAAGGGAGAAGATTCTGGTAATAGAATTCAACTGTATGACACTAATAATATAGTTCTATAGAAAAATAACCCAAAATTGTGAAAATCTAAAGAAGCCTTAGTTTTGTATTATTTGCAGGCTCCATAAATTACAGGATGAAGTTTGTACAGAACTGAATTGAGAGAAGATAATGAAGCGCACCAGTCTATCTTTAAACTTTCCGCATCGTAGAACATTTAATTGATGACTTTTCGGATTTACGGTATTTTTAAAGCCCAGCATATTTGTGGATAATTAAAAGTGTGACTACGAAACGTGAACTATTCATTCTTCGAAAAAAAAATAGTGAAAACAGCGAAACAGTGAAGCAAAACTGAGGCATTATATTGTGATTTTTTTTTTTCAGTTTACTTTCTTGGTTGCATTCGGTAGCAAAACGAAGAGCAACAATTGTGTTTTTGGTAACCGTTGCTGTTTATTGATGTCGCTGTGGTTCTCAAGATTAAGCATCAAAGGAATTAGAAAGAAAATAGAATTCCTAAAAAGTAAAAGGTTCCACAGTTAGTGTAAAAGGTTCCACATTGAAAGAATAAGAAATATAAGATTTTAAAGTGGCATTTCTTAAGCTCTTGTTTATCTAGTCAGGATGATCTGTGAAATATTTAGTTGGGACGCTAAACAAAATTTACTTTCTGGCTTGTGTAAAATTTTCATTCGACAATTTTTCAGTGCCAAAAATGCAAAGGTGTACTGAAATGTGAATGTGCAAAAATATTCATGGAACAATTGGAAAATATATTTGTGAGCTTAGATTTTCGGGATTATATTTGTTTTGATTATAAAACAAATTATGATTATATATGTGTTATCTTATCGTCATGCTGTGCAGTAGTGCAAGATGTAAGGAACTGTTTTTATTTTTCCTTTATCGTATTAAAAATTGTTCTTTTTAAAACAAAGTAAATAAAATGTTTTTTAATCGTCACCATGCTCAGCTACCATATATGTCCTTAATTATCTTCACCACGATATTATAAAGGGTTTTGTGTCCAAATTTCTTTTCTGTGAGACCAATTTTCATAGAAATTTATAACAACCCACTTTGGGTAATTTAAACTCACTAAATCTCAGCTTCTTGACGTATCCAAGCTTTGAATGACTAAAGGACAGACATGAAAGTGAATGCATTTTTTTAATGATTATTAGCCGTTTGGTTCAACAATGAATGAGAATATTACAAAAGAATGTTACAAATTTAGATATCAACAAATATTATGCTAAAATTACAAATTATTAAGATGATAAACAAAAATATCTTATTGAATAACGAATAGAAACACAGTTGAAAAAAGCAACTTATTAAAACAGTATCATTTTAATGCGTCGAATTACAAAATACGAACACGTTGCGGATATTAGCCTTCATCAGTTCAGAATGATTTAAAATTTCCGTCGTTTCACGAAGTCACTTGTTGGTAGGAAAGAAGAGTTTTTTAAAAAGATTTTCAATTGTATTTCTATTCGTTATTTATTTTCATTTTTTACACAGCTTATTGGATAAAAATATCTTATTGTTAAGAGTAAGAAATGAATTACAAATCTAGGAAGATAATTTATTTAAAATGATCAAATTAACAAGCTTTTAATATTCTTAGAAACTTTCTTAAGTAGAGGCTAGAATCAAAGTAGCTTCAATTCATCATACTTAATTTATTAACGTAAATTTAAAAAAAAACAAAATTTTAAATATAAAAACGTTAAATATGTATAAATTGTAATTCTGTATTATTATTTGTTATCATTCAAATTCATTTTATTTAATTTCAAAGATAGTCAATATTTCAAGATCGGCTGATGTTTTATAGTGATTTTAATTAAATTTAAAATCAGAACACTAATGATAAAGAAACATAATTGAAATTTCCTGATCTGAGAATCTTTTCAATTATTGTGTTTGTTAAATTTCTAAAAATTAAAAACTATAAATTACTGAAAATGCTGAATGATAAATGACTTTTTTTTTCTAGACAATCAGAAGGATTTTCTTTTGATCTCTGTTTAATTTAAGAGATTTTTTACATTGTTACATTTCATTTTATTTAGTATTTTTATTTGCATGGTTTTTATATGAGGCTACCTTGAAACATTGAGTGTTTTTGCAATAAAATAACGTGAATAAATAATAATAAGGAATTATAATTACTTTATATTCAAACTTTATATACTTAAAATTTCAGATTTAAATATGCATTAGTTAAACAGATAGAATGATGTGAAAGGATTCTTAACTATGAAACGAATAAACACAAAAATGGATTCAAAGTAGAATACATTTTTGTGATGGTTTTCATGAGTTATTTAAGGTCCTTAACTTAAAACGACTTGTCTCCAGTCGCACTTTAATTAATACAGGATATAATTCTAATTAAAAATTGGAATAAAAAAAAATATAAGAGAAGCTTCACGAAAGTCCCCTGTAGGACGAAACGGCCGTTCCCGATTCCTTCCCGGTAATTGAATCAGAAAAGCAATTTATTCTTGTGCTGACCTTGCTTTTATTCTGTTTATCAATTCTCCAGCACGTTAAATTTATTCCTATAATCACTATTATTTGTTTAATTTAGATTCATCTTGTGAATTCATTAAAATAATTAAATTAAATACTAATGAATGAAACCATATTGACAAATGATCTCCTAAGAAAGCTATTCGTGATATTTTGTGATGAAAGAATCATCTCTAAATAAACATAACTTTTGTAATCGAGTAGCAGATTTTATTCTATTAACTCTGTGCCTTTTTATTTGATTTAATTATTTTTTGACCACATAACACACTTAAGAACTTTTGAATCGAGTAAAATAAATTGCAGTTTTGATTATAAAATACGTTTGTCTTTGTGAAAATTGTAACATCATGAAAGAACTATCAGAATGGAGGAAACGAATGATTAAAGTTTCAGAGCAACATAACAATATTACTTGCAAAAGATCAGTGTTATGTAAAGCCTCCACGAGCTGCAATAAGAGTTGCTATTTGCCGTGACATCGAATCAAACAGGTCTTGGATATGTTGCTGGGGTGTCGCCTGCCAGGCTGCATCTATCCGAGTCCACAGTTCATCGGTGTTGGCTGCTGTATGACAAGTTGCCGAATGATCAAATCCCAGACATGTTCAATAGGTGACATATCGGGCGAACATGCAGGTCAGGGAAGAAGTGATATCTGCTTTGCCTTGAAAATGGCCTGTACTTTTTCTGGCAACATGTGATCCGGCATTGTCTTGTTGGAATATGACGCCAGGAGTGTGTTGAAGGAAGCCTCCACAACTTCCCTGATGTAGCGATTGCTTTTGAGAGTACTCACAATTTGTAGCACCCGAGATCGCCTATGATAACCAATTGCTCCACAAACCATCACGCCTACAGTTCATACAATACGACGCTGGACAATGCATACTGGAAGATGGCGCTCACCGTGATAGCCTCTAACGCGTATGCAGCCATTATTGTAATCCAAGTTGAAGCGGGACTAATCCGAATACACACCATGGCGCCAATCTGGATGCCAATGGGTGTGTTCGTGAGCCGGATGTAGTCTGAGGCATCGATGGTTCAGGCCCAAGGAATCCTCCGCAAAGCAATGCATGCACGCCGTCGAACCGTGGAACAATGTCAGACCTGTAGCAGTGTTCGAACGTTGTGCTAGTACTCGAGAAGTAGCTGAACGGTCCGTTTCTGTCATGCGGATGAGTTGTCTATCATCCCGTGGTGTTGTCACAGTTTGTGGTTCACTTCCGGATTTCAGATACTTCCTGTTCTCATCAGTTCCCTGCTTCCACACTCGCATCGCTGTCGTGGCATTATGCCCCGTACTAGTAGCATTTTTGCGATATGAAAACCCATCTTCACGCAAGCCGATCATTCTGTCCCGTTCAAACTCCGTAGATTCCTTATAATGGGCCCTTTGACGTCGACGGGGCATACTCCAGTAGGCACGTGTACAGCTCACTTACAGTGAAAAACAACTTGTCTGGATCCACAACAGTCCTCTACTTAAATGCTTTTGACAGTTCAGAGGTCGCTGCTGAGTCTGTACATGAGGAATCATTCTCAAATTTTAATCATTTGCATATCATACCTTGCTTTACATTTCCTGTAAGTTTCACGTCATTTGCATGTTTCCTTCATGGTGCTGCATTTTTCTCAAACATGAGTGTCTAACGATCACCAGCAAAATGTTGTCTAAGTAATTCTATAAAAGTCATTCAATAAAAATTGATAACATAGTCAATGCCAATTTGTATTTCATAAATTTCATAAAAAGGAAGTTGTAGATACTATAGTTACTAATAAATGGTTTTGGTATCTTATTGGAAGTCTGTAATGACAGTATAAAAAAATATAGGACTTATATGAATACTTACTATCTCTTGGACTTAATTCGTTGCATTCCGGCATATTATCACTCCATCTTCCATTCAAACACAGTAAAGTTGTCTTTCCAATAAAAAGGAACTTTCCAATATCTTTGCATCGAAAAGTTAATTCCACCCCAGAAGAATAGATTGCGTTTCTTCCTATTAAAAAACAAGTAAATAAATAAATTTACAATAGAAACGTATTTTAAAACAAGTAAAAACTAACTGAATAGTGAGAACTAGTGGGTGAAGGGCACCTACAAGGCGGGGAGATTCAATTGATCGCTTAGCACCGGGAAAATTATAAAAAAGTTTTCTATTTAAAACATATATTACTTACGAATTTCATTGTCATTATAGAATGCCATTACATTTGAAGTAACTTGAAATGAGCAATTTCCTCCTGGAGTTTCAGGAATTTGTGTGACTTCTGTGTCCTGCTTTTCAATTACATATGACCAGTCTTCGTCACCATCAGGTTCAAATATGTTTCTCTCAGGACTTGGCTCTGTTTTCTCCGTTACTGGCACAAGAGATGGTTCTTGAAAAACAACAAGATAAAAAGTAAACATTTGTATTAAATGTTTTAATGTATTAATTATTATTAAATCTGTAATGGCAAATAATTATTTTACTCTCTATATTTCATATGTGTGTATTAATTTTTTTTGTTGAAAAAATAGCAACACAATAATTTTTAATGTTATTTAAAAAAATTGGGAAAAAAAATCCTTAGAAAGTTATTGAGCAACATTTTTTAATTTGCTAAGAAATTTTAAAAAAATATAATATTCTTAGGGTTCAGGTGCTTGACAATTAGCAGAGATTTTACTATTTACTATTTGTAAAATATAGCTGTATTTCATTAGAAGACGTCTAACGAATTGATTTTCAGAATTTGTAACAATAAATGTTATAACAATATGAAGATATCGGCGGCTTATGTCATAATTTTGAGTTATTGAGATCTTTCTAAGATTTATTTATATAAATATATGTTCTCAATATATATATATTTCACGTAAATTTATTTTTATTATGGTCTTCGAAAGCTCTTCTGACATTCGGAATTCATAAATACTGTAGGTGTTATAAAGAAAACTATTTTAGCACACTAAATTCTATAAAAACTACAGAACTTATTAAGGAATCCTTATGTTTTCAGATCTCAGGAGATGATCATCTACAATTTTTTTTAATAGAATACAAGTATAAGTATACAACACAAATAAATATGAATAAAAGTATTACTTAACTAAAAAAACATATATTTAAAAAAAATCTTGCGGGGCCCAGGTTCCGACCTCTTCGTCAGATGAAGTATCTGTTTTTAATTGTGTTAGGTACCAATTGTAAATAGTAATCACCACACTAATATAATGGAAAATATATGCTTGAGTTGTAGTTCTAAAAATTTATATCTTACATTTTTCACTTTTAATTCTCTTCTTTTTTTTTTCCACATGAATTTATTTATTCATTGTAATGGCAAGCGGGTCCTATGAGAGGGGGGTCCAGGAGGTACATTGGTCCGGGGCCTGAGAGCTACAGAGTGGCCCATGACTGAAGAACCATTTAAAAAATTATTATGCATTAAAATGCATAATATATAAACATATAAATAAAAAAGAAATATGATAAAAATATAAAGATGATAAAAAATGTATCTCCCGAGTCACAAAATGAATTTATTTCAGCTTGTTCTAACCTTGTGAAACAACACATTTTGTTGGAAAGAAGGGCTACAAAATATTTTGCAGTTATTGTAGATGCAACTCCAGACTCTTCTCTAGACGAGCAAACAAATTTCTGCTGAGGTATTTAAATTTAAAGGATGATAGATATGAGGTACAAGACGATTTCTTATGTTTGTTGATTGCAGCAGTAAGTGTGGGGAAGAGATTGTTCAATTGATCATGGATACCTTAGAAGAGCTGCCATTCTTCTGAGCAATTGTAGGGCACAAGATATGGCAAAAGTATGAAGGTGCTCAAGCAAAAATACAAGAGCGGAATTCAGTGGCAATATTTTCTCCTTGTGGGTGCCATACTCTCAATTTATGTGGAAACAATGCTGCCTCGTGCCTACCAGGAGCAATCTCATATTTTGGAACAGTTCAAACAATATATAACTTGTTTAGCTCTAGTCTGAAACGATGGGAATTACTTAAAACACGCATAGGTTGTTCTCTACATGGATGTCACAAACCAGATGGTCTGATAGACTTCAATGTATCATCTTAATGGTATCCAGTTAGCATTGTAAGATCTGTTAGAGTGTAACTTAACAGCAAAGGCAAGAAATGAAATCAACGATTATTAGCATAATTTAGAACTTTTATTTGTGTGCTAATGTCGGCAGTTTGATATAAAATTTTGGTTGCAATAGATATTTGCAACAAGGTAATTCAAGCTATAGATGCCACTCTGGATGTGGAGGTGTCTAACATTGAAACTCTCCTTCAAGATTTGGTGAAGTTACGAAGTAATTGGAAAGGGCTCTGGAATGAAGTCAAAGAGGTTGCATTAAATAGATTGGAAATCAAATTCTGCCATGGACGTGGACATGTAGCTCGGAAGAGAATAAGGATGCATGATGACATAAGCACAACTGAAGCCAATATGACGGAAATAAATGAAGCAGATGATTCCCCACAAGAGGCTTATTTTAGAAAAACTGTTTCATGTTTTGATTGACAATGTTGTTACTGGATTGACTGTACGTTTTAAAGCTGTTAAGAGTTTTAAAGCTGAATATTTTTATTTTTTTGTGGAAATATCCCACAATGTGTGAAAGTGAGCTTGAAAAAAAAAAGCAAAAAGGTTAGCTCATCAATATCCTACAGACCTAGATGACGAGGATCTTGCAGAAGAAATGTAACATTTACAAGTTGTACACAAGGCTAATTTTGGAAAACCAGAGCTGAAAGCTGTAGAATTGCTGAGTTTGTTAACAGAATGCAAATTATGTGAATTATTTCCAAATGTTTGTATCAGCTTGAGAATATTTTTGACAATTCCAGTTACAGTAGCATCTGCTGAAAGATCTTTCAGTAAGCTTAAACTTATCAAAAATCATTTGCGGTCTACTACGTCTCAAACTCGACTAGTTGACCTAGCAAGACTGAGCATTGAGTCTAGCATTGCCAAACAAATTGATTTTGATAGTGTTATTAGAAATTTTACACATAAGAAAGTCAGAAAAGCACAAATTAAAGTAACCTAGTTAAATTATCTTTTTTTCTAATTTTTTCCTTGAAAAGATTTTACTACGAACATTTAAAAGTCACATTAAAAAAATGGTAAATGTAAATGCATAAGTAGTATTTTATATTGCTACATTACTTGAATACCAGTATGTTTTAACATATTGTTTTATATGATCATTAAATGAGCATTTGTTGAATTTTAATGCACATTAATTAGCCTCAAGGTTGTTTTTTTTAATTTCAAAATAATTTTGTAAATCTAAGGTGCCCCAATGGATTTTGAAAGATTTCTCTTGGAGGCCCTGATGGCAAGTGAATAATGAACACAGTCATACACTGTTTAATAAACCTCATGCGTCCCAAAATCAATTAGATACTGTTGTTTTGTTAAGTGATGGACATTTATTTGAGGTGGTTCCTATCCATATGTTCTCTATGACTGCCAAGGCTGCAGTAGGATCTTGTGCGATTCCAATGCGGTGCAAATGTTTTCCCACAAGACCATATCTCATAATGAAGCGGAAGATAACTATTTCATTTCGAGGGTTGTCAGCTGCGGTGTGTATTTCTTCTTTCCATTGTGGACGTTTTGCGAGTTCCTTCGGATTTAGATCTTTATAGGATTTTTTAATTCTTGATTTTGCTGTATTAAATGGTATTTCTCTAGTTAATAATCTTGTATTTGGGTGCCTGTTTTTGCTAGCGTGGCTCATTTCTAATTAAGCCACAGTGACCAGGTGTAACTTTTAAGCACTGGTACAGCCGTCGGCACTCTTCAGGATCTTTAGATAGCTCAAAACATGTTAATGTTTGCATTGCAGATTTCGAATCAATCAAAATTACAGAATTATTAAATTTTTCTGGAAACTGGATTAATGCTATTCTAATAACCTCAATTTCCCCATCGAAGGTAGCTGTTTTGCTTTCTGCTGGTGCATAAAAAAAGAAAATGCTGTTGGATACGCCTGGTCCAGCATTCCGTAGTTCTTCTGAATAAAAATCGTCAGTAAAGATATGCAGCCATTCTGTTTCAGGATATTTTCTACTAAGGTTTCTAGTGATGTGTCTTTTTCCTTATCTGTTCAATAAGATATAATGAACATTCCGTTTCTTCAATTTCGATCGGGTTATTGGAAATTGCGGACATCTGTTAATGTCTCGAAAGCAAAAATAAACAATAAAAGACTCACTAAAAATATTCATGAGGAAATTCATTCAATGCATTACGAAAACTCATTGAGGTCGGCGAACTGCTGACACATAAATTTCCTAACTTTTATTTTTTTAGTGGATATTAGTGTATTTTGTAAAGAAAAAAAACTATTGCATTCTCCTCTACCTGAACAGATGAGCCCGGCACCTTATGATAAGTGCCGGTCAGCGGTCGCAGATCGCGGAAATATACGCCATTTATGTACGATATATATTTTCATGATTTATTTGTAACGGATGATTCAGAAAGTACTGGAAAGTACTGGTGGTTTTCACCGCCCCATATTTTTTAAATTACTGCTCATAAAAATCTGAAACTTTTTATATAAAAAATCGACAAACGTATAAGAGTTATATTTTCATGTTATTATTTATTCATTATTATTGTAATTCATTTTATTTGCGTTCAAACACCCCCAGTATATCTAATTATTATCCAAAAAAATTATTCGACTTAAAGTCATTTGTCAGAATGTTTTCAAATAAATACCTTTTTTTTTTAAATTAAACAAAGGAATTAACGACAGAAGTATTTTGATTAAATTTTCCTAATTAGGTTTCTGTATCATTTGAATATTGGATCCAGACTTTTACAGTTTCAAAACGTTTCAACAGTTATTTAAATATGCGATATATTGGTGGTGTTTGAACGCAAATAAAATGAATTACAATAATAATGAATAAATAATAATAATAAATAAATTTCAATAATAATAAATAAATAACATGAAAATATAACTCTTATATGTTTCACGATTTTAAAAGGTTTCAGATTTTTATGAGCAGTAGTTTAAAAGATATGGGGTGGTGAAAACCACCAGTATTTTCCAATAATTTATGAAACACCCAGATATCTATATCCGGGTAAACTGTATATCCATTTTTTGACGAAGTTTTTCTATCTTCAAACCCTTATACCCACAGTGTTTTTAAAGCTTTTGCCGAAATTTCTTCACGGTTTTTTTTTTAGGGGGCGGGCCTTACAAATGGGGCGGTACCTCAAAGTTGTGACGTGAATGACTGCCGTAATTTTCAGCTTTTGAGTTGAAACTTTTATGAGTGCTAGATACCCTTAAGGACATTGCATTTCAACCAAATCGGATCACTCATTTCAAAATGGCGGCCGACAAAAATGCTCACTTTTTTTACTTTTTCCTATTTTCAAAACCTTGACGTTTTTTTACAGCTTCTGCCAGAAACTTATTAGAACTTTTAGGGCATTGGTTTAATTATAAAGAAGTAACAAAAAATTCGACATGTCTTCACGGGTTTAAGGGGGCAGGGCTTAGAATTCGGCATGACCTCAAAGTTGTAAACAGTTTTAAACATTTTACACTTTTGGAAAATAACTCAGCTGTACTCAGTCTTCCTTCAGAGGGGGCTGGAGACGTTGAGATAACAATTGATCATCAGACTATAGATAAAAAGTAAAGACGAAGGAGCAACACATGACACTCTTCGGATAATTTGATGTCTATGTGTCAAGGTAATGGTTAATCGTATCAGGTCTGCTCTGCATCAGGATGTTGGAAAGAAGTCCCATTCTTTTGCTCTTCATGCTGATCGAAAAAAAAAAGCATCCAAGAAGAAAGAGAAGATGCAACAAAGAAAAAGAAATTGGCATCAGACAACATTACATTAAAATCATCTGCAAAGAAAATGAAAAACAATTCTGTTGGAGGTATACTTTTATTGCAACTTCCGAAGGTTGACAGAGGGTCTTCAAAATATTCTTTGCTTTATTATGGACCAGTGAAATGGGATAAATCAACTTGACTGTAAGAAAGTCGTACTTAAAGGATGGTTTCACTTTGGAAGTTTCCAGATAGCAGGAAACAGTTTCTCGTTAGTAGGGGAAGTCGACAAAACAAAACTTCTCTCTGTACAGGAGGTTGTAAAGTGCACTTCGGGAGGACAAGGCTTCTCTCACTGTGATTGTAGGCCGTCAGCTCGTCAATGCGTTGGTGACAAATGTGTTTCCAAAAAATGTAACGTACTTTGTGCTTCAAATTACACAAGAAATAATACTTTACTTCAAAAACTCATACCCGATATTTCGTTCTAATTTAACATTACGGACTTACTCATGGTTTTAAATACAAATGAAAAGAAGAAAATGATTCTAAATTTAACAAAATAAAATATTCAACAACTGAAAAGCATCAAAACCATGTAAACTAAACTCAAACCTTTGTTAAAAAACAAATAAAGTTAAATAATAATAATAACATCAAACCTTTGTTAAAAATACAATAATGTTAAATAATAACAACAATAAAAACGAAATAACATGTACAATAAGTTATTGAGTTTGAGTGTGGTTTACACGGTTTTGATGTTTTTCAGTTGTTGAATATTTTATTTTGTTAAATTTAGAATCATTTTCTTCTTTTCATTTGTATTTAAAACCATGAGTAAGTCCGTAATGTTAAATTAGGACGAAATATCGGGTATGAGTTTTTGAAGTAAAGTAAAGTATTATTTCTTGTGTAATTTGAAGATTTATGATACAGGAATATTTGAGTACTTTGTGCTTGTTTACTGCTAACGATTCACTTACGTTATTCTAAATTTAATATGTTTGGAGTTTTGGGGTTCAGAAAGATGTGTGTGAAATACAAATTTGGAATTTGTAAGCAATAAGTTTCCACAAAATGATGTATCCCACGCTTATTCCACGTGGGATAGATTATATCGTTTTCCATTCTGAATTATACTTTTGGTGATTATTTTCCAGATCTCCTCTAGGTAAGGGGTAAAGTCATTAGTAATCTCCGTTAATCTTTCATCAAGGGATTTTATAAATTTAATCCAGTTAACCTTTCTAAACTTTCAAGATGGTTTGGAAGAAAATAAAGTTATTTTTAATTTTTAACTTTTTAAATCGCACTTGATAAAGGAGACTGGAATAATGAGTCTACGAATACGTACGTGATTATTTTAAACGTAATTTATTATTGTTTTAATCAAGAAGGATGTGCAGACTAGTTGGCAGTGTAATTAATGAAAATAACTTGTGTTTTGGGTTAGAGTCATTAGCTATAGTTCAACAATTTCCATTAGCAATTAGTTTGTGCTCGGATCCTGGATCATCTACTATAGTTCTTTGTATATTTTGTCTTATCCAAGAGATGCAATATGCAGGTCCGCAGATATTGCTGTGCCTTTGTAATGGATAATGCCGGTTTTATAGTTAAGTTCAATTTTTAATAGCAAGAATCTCCTCACTTTCTTTTCCTGCTGCATTTGTGTCAGAATACCCCCATTTCTGGGAATGAGTATTAAAATCATCTGTTGGCATATTTTAAAAGAAAAGATTAGAGCTTCAAGGTTCAATATATTTTTTGGTGGAGTGGACAGACTAAATTTAAAATAATGAATGTCTTTCCAGATCTGGAGTTTGATTATTTCACTTTTATCGTCTGTGTATTTCATTACTACGGGCCCGGTAGCCGATTTGGTAAGGACACTTGGCTACGGATAGGAGGTGGCGGGTTCGTTTTCCGATTGGTGGTGGCAGGGTCCTAGGTTCTATCCAGCCCTCTGTTGCATGGGTTTCTTTCCAAGAGAGTAAGGGCGGGCTGGCGTCTCACCCGAGCTGTCTACCTCAACTTTGTTCCATTGGTCACGAAACGCCGGGAGCCTTACCTCCCTCGACCCCAACGGCTAAAAAGGCCTGTAGTGGGACACTTTAACTTTTTATATTCCCATTACTTTGCCAATTTAAAAATCCGTTATTAAATTCCATTAGCCTGTTAGAATTCCATTCTTACTTAACTATAATTGAAATCACTTGCATTTTGATTTAATACCTTTATAACAAATGAAACCTGTTTTAGATATTACCTTCTGATTTTTGAACAAATATTCTGCGCATGAATGGGCCAATATTTTCTTTTAACGAATTTTTAATATAACAACATAGATCTAAGAGATTTCTGATTATTGAGTTAAAAGAGTCAGTCATGGAAAATGACATGACCTGTAATTTGGCATTTTCAGTAAAAGACTCTTCAAGCATTTGATATTTAAAGAATCCAGTGTTGATTTGCAAATCTCATAGTTTCAATAAAAAGTCGATGCACAGAGTAATATTAAATAAATTTACTTCAATGAAATTAATTACAAGCAACTAGTTTCTTAACCGTAAAAGGTTACATTTTCAAGCTCTTTGTTACAGTGAATTTAGGGAACATTTATAGGCAACATTATGAATTTCAATTTAACAAAGAGCTTGAAAATGTAACCTTTTACGGTTAAGAAACTACACTCCCCTGCAACTAAATCAACTCACTCCTTCAGAGCGCACAAATAGGCGTTTGTTTTTTAAATGGCTTAACCGATTTTCAAAAAAAAAAATTTTTTTGAAAGCCTAATGTTTTTACTTTACAATGACACCATTATCATTAAAATAATGTGATCTGAACGTAAGCGTAGCAAAACGCAGTCTGAACGGAAACCATGAGTTGCGCGCCGCACTCCCCTATAAAATCCCACGTGGACCGATATTTCTTATCAGTCATTCATCTGTACACATCTCTGCAAGTTTAATTCATTGTTTTCACAAACATAGGATACTACGCCAGAAGACGCCGCGCAAGTTGTTGCTTTGTTGCAAGCAGGCCACAGTCAACGAGAAGTCGCTCGTCAACTAAACTTGAGCCAATCTGCTGTCTCAAGAGTATTCAGAAGGTTTCAGGAAACTGGTACCTTCACTCGGAGACCACATCCTGGATGGCGCCGATCCACATCTGATAGGGACGATCGCTTTATCGTTTCAACTTCACTGCGAAATCGCCATCTCACGGGCGTCGATCTGCAACAGTAGCTGACACAAGTTCGTGGAGTAGCTGTTAGTCAATGGACAGTCAGAAGACACTTGAAGGAAGCCAACCTCACTCCAAGACGGCCCGCTAGAGGCCCAAAATTGACCGTAAGTCACCGCACAGGACGACTCGAATTTGCTTGGGAACACGCAAGTTGGAGCATCGAGCAATAGCGGTCCGTCCTATTCACTGATGAGAGCAGAATGTGTCTCCATGGTAATGATAGAAGATGCCGGGTCTACCGGCGTCCAGGAGAGCGATTTTCACAATGCTGTTTTGCTGATACAGTCTCGTACAGCGGCGGTTCCTGCATGATGTGGGCTGGCATATCCCTTGAGGGAAAAACAGATCTTGTTTTCATACCTGGTGGAGGCCGGATGGGGGGTCTGACTGCTCGACGATACATTGAGGACATTCTCCGGGATCATGTTGTGCCCTACGCAGGATATATCGGGGAAGACTTCATGTATGTGCATGACAATGCCCGGTGTCATTCGTACGTACCACTCGGCAATTCATGGAGGAGGTTGGTCTCAAGACAATGGAGTGGCCAGCCCTCAGTCCCGACATGAATACGATTGAGCATTGTGGGACGAGCTCAAACGGAGGGTCCGAGCCAGAAATCCGGCACCGTCTAATATCAACGAGCTCAAGATTGCACTGGAGGAGGAGTGGAATGGGATCCCCCAAGACTTTATCAAAACCTTAATAGGGTCTAGGAGGAACCGCATGCAAGCCGTCGTATAGGCAAGGGGAGGCAATACCAAGCATTGATTAATAAAAGTTTCCTTGTTTTGCTTAAATTTTTTGTTGTAATTTAATTTTAAGTATCTACAATTTGCTTCCTAAGCATGCATTTTGCTTGCGTTTTCATTCAAAATATATTATAAAACCAAATATTGTACATATTTTAATGATAATGGTGTCATTGTAAAGTAAAAACATTAGGCTTTCAAAAAAAAATGTTTTTGAAAATCGGATAAGCCATTTAAAAAACATACGCCTTTTTGTGCGCTCTGAAGGAGTGAGTCGATTTAATTGCACGGGAGTGTAGTAGCTTGAATTAATTTCATTGAAGTAAATTTGTTTAATTTTAGTCTGTGCATTGGCTTTTTATTGAAACTATTTGGAGGCTATTGTTATAGCGACAAAAATCGGTAGCTATTGTGTTTGTTCTGTCCGTCCGTCCCTGTCTGTCCATCCCTAACAACTCTTGAACGGAAGATCGGATCGACAAACGGATTTCACTATCGTGTTCAGAGGCCAAAACAACATAGGAATTTTTAAGGGCCAATGCCCTCCCCCCATGTTGCAGATATTTGGCATTGTTTTCATTGGATTTTCGCTATTAGCTTTAATTTTAGAAATGGAACCATCTCATTTCAGTTGTCAGATTTAGCTTGATGCTGAAGGTCTCAGAATCATAGACTTAAGGTTATGAGATCGAATCCGTACCGGTATATCTACTTTTTTTTCTCTCTAATTTTTTTTTATCATTATTATGGGTCACTCTAAAATTTATGCTGTAGCACAAAATTAAATTCACTTGTTTTGTGATTGCTATTTATCTTTTAAAAACTACCGATAATAATTTTCATATTTAGCCTCCATATCAGCTCTCTCTATTCATACTGAGATAAACTGAGTTAAAATAAGAAATTACTGGTATATTTTAAAATTATTTTAGTTTCAATTACTTCCGTTGGATTCTGTCTATAAAAATTTTGTCTGAACTGTGATTTATATATTAAAATATATGTAGTTACCTTGACTGTTGTTATCTGTGGGTGCTTCTGGGCTAGATGTTTGTGGCGGATTATCAGGAATTTCTATTCTGTCGTTAATATTATCTGTTGTTGTTTCAATCATCGATGGATTAGTTAATCGACTTGATGTAGTGGTAGGTGCTAGGAGGAAAAAAATATTTATGAATGGAAAAAAAATAAAAAAAATATATTTTAATATAATACAAAAATTATTATTATAAATTTATTTTTCTAATTTTTTATAAACTTCGCATTACTGCAATTTATGATATCTTTTGTAATGCCAACATGAGACGTTTTAAAGAATCAAGTTTCACTCGGTAAATCCTTGTCAGAGAATGGATTAAACTATGTAACAAAGGCGAGTATCTCAAAGCAGTCTTGACTTAATAGAACCTTGTCTATTGTCGTAACTTCATTGCATAGCTGCACTATTGTGCAGAACCTAATTGAGGATGCAAATGAGGTCACAGATAATTGGCCTACCTCAACAATGGAATCTTGTGACCACACTCTTTCTGCCTACAAAAAACAACATGTACTCTATATCTGTTTTTTAACTATTCAGACAATGAAACAATGGTTTTAACAACTTTTCTGAGGCCTATATGAACCAGGTCATTTCCTTTCCAAAAGTACAATTTTGTTGGAGAGAGTTTATAGTTTTAAAGCTCATAGTGTTAAAGAAGTTCGAAAAGCATATTTACCGTCGACCTTATCCACGTGATATGTTTGTGCAACTTAATAATTAATACAATGTGATGCTTAGGCATGTGATTGGAATTATTATCAAAACAAATAGAAAATACCAATTAAAATCTAGAAAGGAAACTGAAAAATTAATCATAATAATTAAGAAAAGAAAAAACATTAACTAATAGAATATAAAAATAATTAAACAGAAATTAAGCAACCTGGAACCCTCAAAATAAAAGCAAATGATGAAAAGAAAGAAGTGCAAAAAAAAAAAAAACACAGATAGATTAAAAAATAAGTATTCAGAAAAACTTTAAAACAAATATGGATAACTTTTGTTTCTTTCTTAGGTCTAATTAGTTCACCATACAGCGCCAGTTTCACCCCTGGTGGTACAATTCGAAACTTTTTTTTTTTTTTTTTAATGAGATCGTAATCCCATGGTCTAAGTAGTATAAACACCAAATTTGGCCGTTTTTGGACCAAAAAACATAAATAATTATAACAATTAAACACTAACAACAACGATGCTTCATGAACAACAATAACATCACTAACATTCTCGCATTATATAAAAAAACTTATTTTTTCGTAAAATCTTTAACATAATCAAATGAAGCACTACTCATTTTAAGAAACTTATCCTTATTAAAACAATTTCTGCTGTTAATCAAACAGGATTCTATCATGAGTCTCTCCTTTTCTTCAGAAATTTCGATTTCAATTTTGACAATTGGGTCTGGGTTGTGTCCTGCTTCCTCACAGTGATCTGCCCAGTCAGAAATTCTACTTTTTTTATTCCTAAAAGCTCTAAGTGTTTAGCTTATGTTATGTAGAGAAAAGAGATATTAAAAGAATGTTATTTAATAGGATTTCTAGAAGTATATTATATCTTTGTTTCTAACCTTTTTTTTTTCGTTATTTTTTTTTGTTGAATTATTACATCTGTATCTCCATTGTCTTCTCAAAGTGAAAAATATTAAGAGTTTCTGATTTCCTGAAGTTCTGACATTATGTCCTAGAAACTTCTCAATTTAAGAGTTGTTATGTAATATCCTCAAGTGTTTTATTGTTTTTATTTTTTTTACAATAAGAAAAAAGATTCTAAAGATGTTACATAATAAGCTATCAACTTTTTGAAACTTTAATAATTAGATGTTTGTTTTAAAATGTTTATATATTCAATTCTTTTGGAAAATTATTGAAATTGAGAAATTACCAGCCATTAGTTTGAAAAGGAAGAATACGTCTTTCATAAAGAACAATGTATTCATAGTGGAATCTTCTAGTTCTAAATATTACAACGAATAAATATCTAAATTATTCTCCTATCATGATGCACATAAAAATTAAAATGTTACTAAGTTTTTATACTACATGAGATCCCAAAAGGATCATATTGATTAATTTGGAGCATCTATTAGTCATTACTAAAAATAACATGTTATGAAATTAAAAGCAAATTCTTTTTTAAAGAATGTTATACGTTTATGCTATATGTTTATTTTATATGTTTATTTAAAGCTTATGGATTCTTCTGGTATTTAGTTATTTTTAAGAAGATGGAGGAATATTTTATTTTAATGTTAGTTCTGATTTTAGAATTAAATTTAAGATGAAAAATTAAGTGTTATTGTATATTTTACTGACCTGATTTATCTTTACAAGATGGAATATGTTTCGAAATCGAATTTTCATCAGCATTAACGTTAACCCAATTTCCTCGATTACATTTTGCATAGGCAACATTATTTTTTACAATTTGTCCGTGTAAGATTAGATCAAAGTTTTTCCCGCATGTAAACTTTATTCTGCTACCTTGTTTTAGACCATTACCCTTGAAAAAACAAAAGATAAGTTGTAAATGTAGTGAATTTAAAACTGCTTTATTAACCTAAACGTATGTTTAATTTTAGATGCTAGAAGTAGGTAACATCTTATTCTTACAAATGCATAAGAAATGCTAAGACTTTGTCTTATTATAACTTGAGATTACAAAGTAGGCTACACTTGATATATTAAATTAATGTCTAACTACATATCGGAACACTTATTCAGTTTTCAAATATAACTGTTGAATTATTGGTTAGTTTTATTGGAATCAAATTGTCTAGAATGTTTACAAACAATTGAAGTTAAAAAGAAATTATTTTGTAATTTTACTGAGCTATATTTTAAAATAAAATAATATATTAATTAAAGCATTTTATCGTTGTGTGTAAAAGTAATAAGAACGATCAGACTGCACGGTGAATAAAAGGTTACTCCTTATAATTTTAATTTCAATTATTTTGTAGTCCGATGAAGAAAGCCGGAGTACAGGCTTTCGAAACTGTAACTGTTTTTGTATTTTTATAAATTCCTTTTATTCACAGTGCAGTCTGGTCGTTCTTGTTATTATAAATAATATATTTTGTATGGAAGAAAATATTAAAATTATGTTTAATGAAATGGTACAAAAGTAAGATAATAATCTTCTCTAACATACTGTATTTAACAATGTTATTAAATATTAAATTTTATTATGTATTATAACATATTTAATAACGTTATATGGAATAAAAAATTCTTACATCAGCCCCAATTCAATATTTGGGACAGATAGAGATATTAGTTATTTGGTATTTAGCAGTTAATATATTAAATATGACAAATTAATAATATTCAAAATGGCGAATTGTCGATTTTGTAGATATAGGAAGGGAAATTACATATTTGGCGACTTTTTAATTTTTTCCCGCATTTATGTATATTATTCTCAGGACAGTATCTAATGTTTACTTTCTCAAGCCTATTACATTACGGTAAGAGAGGCCCATTAATTTTGGGAAGGAGAGAGATGGTCTCTGTTCCCGTAATGTAATAGGCTTGAGAAAGTAGACTGATTAGGCCTTACGAAATATGTAAGGTTTTAGTGTAGTGGAGGTTTTTATTTTGGTTATTAAAGAAGTGAATTAAAATATTAAGAAGAATTTATTAGTATCTAAAACAATTTAAAATAATTGTATGAGTATCTTGTTTGTATTTATATCTATGCATTTTAGGGAATTGATAAATTGATTTTACCAGCAGGAAATTGAAGGAAATTGAACTAAATATCAATATATTTTTCGATATTCGAGTGTCTAAATTTTCATTTCCTAAAACACTTGCTAAATCCTAAATATTAAGTTAAAAATCTGAAACTTTGCACAATAAAAAGGAAGTATTGTATTTTCAATTTTTAAAATGTAATTGTTAGGTATTAAGCCTTTTTAAATAAAAATAATTCCAGATTTACAATAGAAAAAAAAAATGTTCTCTTACTTTTGTTACATCACTAGTGTTAATAATCCTTATTATTACTAAATTGTGTTGCGTAACCAATATTACTATGAAAAATGGATATCATTGTTGTATGGCTCGTGTGTTGCTCAAATTCACACTTAGAGTAGTTTTCAAAAAAGAAGGGTTTGCCATATATGGTCATTACGTCGCGATCGATTTTGTCTGGAACAAATGTCACGAGTTATGACATCATCAACTTGAACTCCGAGCAGTGAATCCAAGATGGCGTCGTTTTGTGATCGCATAAGCGTGACCAAGAAACGACAAAGTTAGCTATGCAAGGGTAATAGTGTGGAACGTTGGTAATTATTTCAATTTTGATTATTATTATTATATATTCATAACTACAGAATATATAAAAATAAGAATGTTTTCGTAATATTTATAAAATTTAGTTATGGATGTTAGCAATAGATGGTGCTGTGACGTCCTGGCCACATGAATCTATAAGGAAATTACGTCATCAAAAGCTCTTCTTTCATGAACTGAACTGAATTACTTATAATTTTCATGATCAGTCAAAAAAGAATCTAAGATCTCATCAGACCTCTGCTGTCGTGTGAAAAATGCATGACAAATTATGGTTAAGCTCTTATGAGATTCACAATATTTACCAAATTTTTTGTTGTAATCTACAACACTGATCTCATTCATGTCCACATTGAACGAATTGTAAATTTCTAAACCTTTTGCACCAAATGTATGAAACACAATAGCAATTTAATCCTTTTCCGGAGCTATTTCAAGGTTGATGGCCACCACTTGCTCCATTCAAGAGCATTGTTTTCTTTGGAGCCTAAATTTTGCTACATTTTGCAAATTTGTGAAATTTCGCTGTGCACATTCCATCTTACCATATTCTTCAGATTTAACGCTATTCAATGATTGTATCTTTCTTATTGAACAATTCACGCTTCTGACACAATGTTTAGTTGTTAAGAATACAGACTTTTATTCAACAACAAGTAATTTATTGTAAATACAGGCATTTAGAAAACTGCATGGTTGGTCGCCATCTTGGAATTACAGCAACAACAAAGATGAGCAACACCCGAGCCACACAACAAAATACTACAAAATTTTATAATAAAGTACATATAAATTACTTTATTCTTAAATAGGTGTTTTGATCTGGAGAAAATAATGACCTTTCCTCCTGCGACATTTAAAAAGTTTCAGATTTTTGACCAAAGTAATATTCTAGAAATGAGTTACTCGAATAATAAAAAAAATTATATTAAAACTTTGTATAATATAGAAATGTAACTTGAAATATAAATAACTTTAATTAGTTCATTAATTAACATTAATTGGTTTCATAATTAGAATATCCATAATAATCAATAGCATTCTTTTATTACTTCTGTTTAGTCTCTGAAATTAATGAAAAAAAAAAATTCTAGCAAAATTTAAGAATATTTGGATATTTAAGCTTCATCCCTTTGGCCCGTCTGAGCAGATATGGGCCTACAATTTTATCTCAAGAAAAAAATTGAATTGAATTTCAACCGAAATAAGCCTACTAATTAACTAAGAGATTTTTCTTTTTCACTAATTAAAATAAGAAAACAGAAGCAGAAAAAAAAAACTAATTGAAACAGCAAGTAATGCTAATAATTTCCTGCATTGAAATTATGGAAGTGAAATCCACACTATGGATGATGTTGTTTTAAAAAATTTAAAATAGATTTACATCTAATGTTTTTATAACTAACTTACAGTAAGTTTTTTCCATTGACCCTTCGTTCCTGTCCTGTAGGTTAAACTACCATGAGGAAAATCTGGATATCTGCACCCTGTTTATGATACATGTAATTAGTGTAAGTTATTATATGTTAACTGACTAATGAAGTGTAAACGTTGTTTGACTTAACTAATCTTATTAATTCTACTGTTATAATTTATGCTTCCTAAAAAATTAATATAAGTCACAGACAGTATGTGATAGAATTTAATGGATCAACATCAGAGTACATTTAATGGTAAATTCATTTAGGCCGATGAACTGTAATTCTTTTTAAGACCGTTATTAGAATGAAATTAGTTATTTTCAACGTTGTCTGGAAGATAATCAAAATAAATAATGACACAATACAATACTTTACTGGAGATTATACCGATTGCACTCAGAAACCTGAGAAACAAATGGGTTTTCCAAGTCCCTATAAGGGTACAAAGTGGAGTTAGAGAAGTGAATTTGATCAAATACCATAAATGACAATGCACGACACAAAGTGATTAACAATTCGTAACTTGAGAGACAATTTGACAGCTTCGAACCTAGTGGCAAGTCCTGGTAACATCAAATTTCAATACATATGCAAGCTGATAAACAGTACAAAAAGATCATATTTATAAATATTGATCTAGACATAACAAGAGGAATAGGAATTTAGTAAATGAATAAAAATACGAAATATAAATATAATATTTCTTCGTGTAATATAAATATTTTATAAAAATAAAAAAATAAATTTTCTGCACAATCTTGTCTAAGCCGTCTCGTGAAAAGATAATTAAATCCAAAATTACTTTTAAGATCGGTCCACAATAAAGATAAGGCGGAAATATACATTTTGTTTCATTATTTTTGTTTATTTTTTTAAATGTTAAGCAGTCCTATTAGTTGTAATTATAAAATTACTCTTGTATTGCAGGTGCTTGAAAATTAATGTGTCCATAAATATTAATTTAATAAATTAAGATTAAATTAGTAATTTCTTATGTTATTGTGTATAACATCAGAAATTAATTGATTTTTTATTACTTTAATACTATTGCTATTACTTGTTTTCCTAGTTCAACTGATAAAAAAGTTTTGAATAAGTAAATTCATTTGTTCTTACAATTTGTTGTCATGAGGAAATCGACGAAAAGTCCTGAAGTTCTTCTGAATCTCGTAATTATTGCAGCCAAAAGCAGCACACACTCTTCCAGCCATACTAAGATCAGCAGATACGAGATTTCGTTCATTCAGGACTTGCCGCTAGGATCGCTGCGCGTTTTTGTCCTGCTGTTAATAGCTCACTATCGTGTATTGGCATTTATGGTATTTGGTTTGACTTACATATTGTTTAGCTGATACTGATGGCGATCAGTTACTTAGGTGTGTAGAGTAAAAGTGTACATCTTACTCTAAATGATCGTGTAATATTATTTAATTTGTTTTGGGGTTTTTTTGTTTTGAAAATTTTTGGGCCAAAAAGCCAAAATGATGATTAAATGCTACTGAAAAAAAGGAATTTATATTTTTAGTTTATCGGAATTTACTTTGCATAAAGGGATAAAAAAATCGTATATCTTATTATTTGTTTAATTTTCTAGGAATCATTAGAAAAAAATATTGTAAAATTAATTTAATAATATTTTTGGTTATAGAATAAAAAAATAAACAGAACAAAAATAAACTTTGATATTGCAGTTTATTATTATCATTAAAATATTTCAAAATTGCTTTGTCTTAGCCAGTAAAATTAAAAATTAAAATAGAATTAAAATAGAATCTTTGTATCTTTTAATATAAATTTGGTTCATATATCTTGTTAAATAAACTACTGTAAAATGAAAGAAAGTCAGCTTAGAACAAAGGCTAGTGAGTGGAAATCAAAAGAAGCCAAGAGTTTATTTTATAGGTATTATAGCTATCTACCTTTTGTAATGTAAGTTGCTAAGCCTTTCGTGAAGCATACTGAGGTTTCAAGACTTAATTGAACTCTCATCCCTAAAACTTATTTGAACATCCAAAATTATAATTGTTATATGATTAAAAATAACATGTTTGACAAAGTTCTAATGTAAATACCTTCAAAATTTTATTAGCCTGTTTTAATACATTCAAAAAAACCTTAGAGATGAGGCTATTGTCTTGAGCCTTAATGTATTGTAACTTAAAGTTCTGTTGTTAGAAAGTGTATCTTTATTTTTATAGATTAGATTAGATTATTAAAAATTGGAAACTGAATACTAATATATAATATCAATAAATAGACGATTCAAACCATTAAAGTATAAACGATAAAATTAAGACATATTTAACCTACTTTCTAAGAAAGCTAGGATTATAAAAATCAAGGTTATGTCCCACTCTAAGAAATTTCAAATCGGTGAATATAACTTCTTGAAACTTGGCACACATATTTATGGATTACAACTACAGTAGAGCATCGATTATCCGATTATAAACCGGAAGCGTTTCGGTAGATAAAAATGTAAAAAATTAATTTGCGAATTAAAATTAAAAACTTAATTTCTTTCTGAGTGATAGGTCTGATGATGGACATAGTTCCCGAAGCGCATAACGACAAAAACAAAGTAACGACGTCACAGGACGGATTTAAAATAAGGTAATTTATTATCTAAAACGTGACTTGGACCATAATTAGCAATGTTTAAAATACAATATAAGGTTTTGTGTTTAATAAGTATAACTGTTTCTGCGTTTCATATTGCTCCTGTGCCACTGGTATAATTGTTTGGTAAATGATCGGCTATCCGAAATATCAGTTATCCGAACACCCCCCGTGCAGCATTGCTTCGGATAATCGATGCTCTACTATATAATTACATTGGTGCTTGAAGAAATTTAAGCGTGAAAACGTAAAAAACAAAACCGTCATAAAAATGCATTACAAAGCAAATCAAAAAATTCCTTTTGATATCTACTAACGCATTTTAATCTTTTTCTTAATCCTCATGAGCGCACTTTGATATGATTGAATTGATTGAATTTAATCAAATATCTGCGGATTTTTTCTGTGAAAATAAAAAATGTGTATTGTTTTTTGTTTAAGACTATACTTTTTAAATAAAAAGATATTTTTCTTCAGGATTGTTTCCCAATTTAAAAAAAAAAAAGGAAAATTGCCTTATTGAATAATTTTTAGATTTATTAATAAATGAAATGTTACAGTGGAGAAATAGCTTTTCAAATAATTAAATCAGTAACAAAGGGGAATTGTCAGAAAAGATATTTATGGTTCCTTTCATATAGTGGATAAGGACAGTGAAGTATTGATATAAACTTTCTTACTTAGACCTTTCTTTCTTAGTTTAATAAACAAAGTTATGAATTGCTTATCTATTTATATGAAATTCTTGCAAAATCCCCATTCTTCGTAGGGGTTACAATGGTGTGGATGAGAAACAAATTGAAATTGTGAGACCACTTAAAAACTTTTTCTGTTGGTACCAACATCACGTGATAAGTACAAAAGTAATATTACATTTGAATTTTGTGACTCGAGATCCATAGATATGAAATTAATATCGAGAACGGAGAATATAAGACTTCCCACCCCTTTCTCTCCTTCCCACACCCCTATCACTTCAAACATTCCTCAGTTCGTTAAAAATCATGTGATCATTACTAATCTATATCAATCCAGAAAAATTACTTAAAAGTATACTTCAACAATGTTTGACCATCCCCTCACCGCTGTCCCGTTTAAATCTCATTGTTCTAGTTTTTGCCTCAGTTAATATGGCGTTATTATGCACAGCAACATTTTAGTTCCAATTGTCGCCTCCAGGTGCAAATGTAGCGCTTTCAAGAAAGTTGTCCACACGTTTATATCCTTTGGGACGCCAATATTTATCGAATATGGATCTTTTTGATTTTAACAAAGAACACTCATATTAAATTTCGTGTTTCAAGCTCAAACCTTTTCCGAGATATACATAACCTTCAAGAAATTCACCCCCACCGTTTGCACCCCTTAGGAGTGATATTTTTAAAAATCCTTTCTTAGGGAGCCTATGTCATAAGGGGAACCCATCCCGAAAATTTCAAGTTGCTAGGTTCAGCGGTTTTGGCTATGAGTTGATGAGTGAGTGAGTAATTAGGAAGCCAGTGGGTTTTGCCGTTTACATGTATAGATGAAACTATTTTTGTTGGAACTGAAGATTTAATAGTTATTACAATCATACTAAAATAATGATATATGGAAACGGTAGTAAAGGTAATGCATGATAGTCAATCAGTTATTGTAAACTTAATCTGACTATTTATTGGTTGATTGTAATGACAGAAAACTTAGCAACAAATGAAAGATGAATGAAGGTTCAGATGGTGGCAGTTTTTATGATTTTGTTTTTCTGTTTTTCTGTAAATTCTTTTTTTATTCTGCTACAAATAGTCTAATCAGTTTTTGTGCAATGTCAATGAAGACGATGTTTTTTTGTTTCTTTTTTTTTTTTTGGCGTTATTTTTTGGCTTTTATTTTTGGTAATAATATTAGGTAAATAAAATATCTGATTCACATTAGGACTTGCACATTCAGTTGAACCATATTCATACGAGTGCAGAATGAACGATAGATTAAAATTGAAATTAGAAATTGCTTAATATAAAATTAGATAAAATCTTTATATTTACACATTTGAATTCACATACTCTTTACACATTATATTCTTTCACAAATATCCACCTACATAGCCAACATTAAAATTTTATTAGGAAAAAAACATCACTTACAGACTTTAGCTGTACAGGATAGATTGTCAGGATAAAACTTTCCGTTTATGCATTGTAGTTCATCATGAGTTACATCTGGTCGAATTTTAAAACCTTCGTTACATTCGAATATCACAACCTCTTCATGTTCTATGGTTGTGCCAGTTTCCTAGAAAAAATAGTAAATAAACATTTGAAAAGAAATCATTTTTATTACACTGGTTAACATGATTTTTGTCTCAAGAAAACTAATAGGTGTCTTTTTGTAACTTTTTAAGAATTCAAATATGTAATTAGAATTTCGCCCTCACCCATAGTTTTGCTGTGACAATGACTTTGTAGTAGGAGATTTTTTTTTGTGTGTGTTTTTTTCGTCAATTTTCCTACTTTACTAGGTGGAAGTTCTTTGTTTACTGTAAGGGCTCCTCCCACTACTGATTTTTAGTTGGAAAGCAATAAAACAATAAAAAAAGAAGTGGAGGGGGGGCTTTCCTTACTCGTGCAGGTTATAATGTGGCATTCTGTTTCGGGGTGCCTCGGGTGTTTTAGTCAGAGTAGGGAGATAGGACAGTGTCCGATCTCCCAAGTCTCCCTAAAACACCCGAGGCAAACCAGAAACACAATGCCACATTATACCCAGCACGAGTCAGGAAAGCCCCCTCCACTTCTTCTTTTTTTATTGTTTTAGTGCTTTCCAACTAAAAATCAGTAGTGCGGAGGAGCCCTAAGTATTATGGGAATATTTATAATTATAAATATTCCCATTGCTTGTATTCCCATTGAGTTACGTATGGGACATGTAGGGACATGTTTAGAATGGCACTGTTCCATCGTTAAGAGCCAATAGTGAGTTGGATGTGAACTTGATAACACGGCTTTGTAAGTGCTTTGTTTTTATTTTTTACTGTGGATGATACACCTATTTCTGGTACAATTTGTAATATTTATTTGAATAAGCTTGAAAAGGATCACATAACTAATTGGAAAGAAACAAAATTTTTATATAAAAGATACGTAGATGACATAATTATTTTATGGGAAGGAACTAAAAGGCAATTTTCTAGATTCTTAAACCACATCAACAACATACACAAGGATATCAACTTTAAAGTTGAGGAGGAAAACGATGGAAGCATTAATTTTCTAGATTTAAAAATTAAGAAAGATGAATCAATATTAATAAAATGTGAGTACTATAAGAAACCATTCCAAAGTAATCACATACTTAACTATAATTCGAATCATCTAATATCTATTAAAAAAGAGATAATTAAAGGGAACTTGAAAAGAATTACTAATTATACACATGATAAAGAGATTTAGAAGGAAAAAATCAGAAATTTAAAAACAATTCTATTATTGAATGAATATCCAAACAAGTTTATCGAAGAAACATTTGGAGAATTTTTCAGAAAGAGGAAATTTGTAAGATCTCACGATCATTTGAAAGATAAAAAGAATTTTTTAAAATATATAAATTTACCAATAGGATTAAAGGTGAACAAACACGTCAAAGACGTTTGTAAAAGTAATAAGATTAATATGATATTTCATAAAGACAACACTTTGTTTAGGAAAAAGAGAACTAGGAAGGAAAATACACAGTTAGATAGAATGGGTGTAATGTACGCACTACAATGTAGAGACTGCAGAGAAGTTTATATTGGAAGCACAGGCCGAACGGTAAGAGAACGTGTCAAAGAACATACCACAGCATATGAAAATAGGAATGACAAAATTTCAGAATGGGCAAGACATTGTATGACGAATAATCACTGTCCAGACCCGATAGTACACAATGTATTTAATATCAGAGATGAAAATAAACGCTTTAAATTAGAATCGTGTCTAATTAATAGCTGTGTATGCTTTAATAAGGATAAGTCACTTAAAGAGAATGATGTTTCCCTAAGTATTTTTAAGAAATCTTTAATAAAGAATAAAAAGATTAAAGATTTTTTAATTTTAAAATAATCACATATCTATTCAGTACAATTAATTTACTGTTCATTATAATTCATTTGTTGTCAATTATGTTAACAAAGGTAATATTGTTATTTTATTTTGAAATATAATGTTTATTACTGATTATTGAATGTTATATGTTATGTTAATTATTTAATGTAATAATTTATGATTATTGAAATTTTTCTTTGTAACATTTCGATTATGATTTGAAGAGAAAGAGAAGGATTTTCTCTGTTTTATTTGTATTTTCTTTTAATCCTGATGAAGTCCCTTAATTTGGATGAAATATAGAGTTTTGAAAGAAATGAAGAAAAGTGGGTTTGTTACGTTTAACAATTTCAAAGATGTACATGGACTACATGAAATCAGGGAAAACATACAGCGTGAGAACTGTGGTAGAAAAAAAGCCCTTGACGATCGTGGAGAGCAGCGTCTGGCACGCACCGTAGCATTCGGCCCAAGTGCAACATTGCCGCTAATAACGGCCCAACTATAGCGTCAGCTTTCGAACAGTGCCAGATTCCTTGTCTTCTATGGAGTTCATCCATTGCTAACCATACATTACAAGGCTCTGCCTTTCACCTGGGCTCAGCAACACCGCCATTGAACTCTAAATGATTGAAAACGTGTAGCCTGGTCCAAAGAATCGCGGTTCCAACTGTTTCGGGCAGGTGGACCACTCCGGATGTGGTGAAAATCTCACGCGGCACTGGATCCCGCATGCGGACACTGAGAGGACACTACAGGACGGCTGTGACTCTGTTACGGTATGGGATATGTTCATCAGGCACATATTAGGACACCCTAGCTGGCACATAGAAGGGGATATTAGATACGTCCTGCAGGCCTCTGTGAGAGGCAGCCTCTTCGTCATCATCCTTGCCGTTCATTTGCACACAATCATTTCCTGCATTTACCCCGACGGGTTTGGTCTATTTCAACAGGAAAATGCATCACCGCACAAGGTCACAGTCACTGATTATGGGTTTGCCGTCATTTCTTGGCCCCGCGTTCGCCTGATTTAAACGCCATCGAGCACGTGTGAGATGCAGTTAACGTAGCACCCTGCAAGGAATCCACCACCAGAGAACATTACGGAATTGTGGAATGTACTGCAGAATGCATGATGTGTACTGTCTCCACAGTATTCACAGCGCTTGTGGAGTTTATGCAATGCCGTGTTGCTGCTGTCATCCAAGCGAGAGGAAAGCCTACGCAGTTTTAGACAGGTATCCTAATTTTTTGGCACTTCAGTGTATAGAACATAGCAATATATGTTGTAATAGAAGCGGTACATGTTCTACGACGACTACACAAACTGATACTATTGTTATACGCTCGCACTAGTACAGCTGTTACAACATGTACTGCTAACACTACTACTAAAACAACATATAACCTTCCAGTCTGATCAGTTTTATGTTAACCATTGTTAAATAGCTAACAGTGATTTAATGCAATGCATACTTTAATATTATTTTACCTTTCTTTTTTTTTTGATCACTGCATAATGAATAGCACCAATTAAGATGTATTGATTTAATAGATAATAATTATTAGCCATTTACTATTCGTCCACAGAAATCGGGGACAGCCAATAAAACATCAAAGACTAAGCTTTCTGAGCAGATTTGTTTGTTTTTAAATGTCAAATTTTACAAAAGGGGAAAAATTTAAATAAACTTAGCTTCTACCTACCAATGGATCATTGTTTCCTAGGTTCTTAAATACCCCATTGCTTGCTGTTCCTATAACGCAATTCTTCAGTTGTGGTTTCATCGTTTGCTTTTCAGGAATCTGAACTGCAATTTATAAATCAGTATTACTTTCCATTTCATAATAAAAATTGTAAGAAGTTACTTGATAATCGAAAGCATTAAAAAAAATCATTGAATGCAAAACTAGCATTCAAATTGACTACATCTGATTAATTTTCAGCTGCAGATTTTTTTTATGTTAAAAAGGAAATGCAGCAAAAATGGAGATATGCAGACACGATATAACAAACATAAGAAAGTTCTTATAAGTTTTCTCTTATTACATTTAACCATTATTATAATGCTTACAATTCCAATCATGTTTTGTTAATTTTTTGTCCATCATTTTTTTGGGAGGGGGAAAAAAACCCTGCAACTCATTCGTTGAGGGCTGGGTAAACCATAGGACCCGTCTGGAGGAGAATTCAACATGGAAAAATTCCCGCCCATCGCCGGGCATTGAATCCAGCTCTTCCAGCCCGTAATCAATTGGCTTACCATCTGACTTCCGGGTTCATATCGGTATCTACGTAATCATGCAAAACAGTTCCATATCTATCCATTTTTAAGCATTTTACGCCTTTTCAATATTGACTGTTTGACTTGTTATTCCAGTGCCGAAAAACTGAACATTTTCGTTAATCTTTGCTTCTGTGGAACATTGGAACTGGCAAAGGAAATTATTTTCATGATCTTTTCTCTACGCTTTGTGCTTTTTGGTGGTCTTTTTCCATTTTTGTTTTACTAATCCTGTATCACAGAAGATGAACAATGAGTAATTTCGTCTGAAGAGAACTAACAAGGTAGAAAGAGGCGTTCAAGAATTCCTTTACATCAATACCAAAGTAGTCTCAGGATGAGAAACGTCGTATCTCTTATATTAATAAAAAAAAACAATACTTACATTTCAGTTATATTAGTAGAAAAGAAACTTAATAACATTCGGTTGATTACAACTTGATCCCTGAATTTCGAGGAACCTTCTCTTGTTTTGCAATATTTCTTGTTAATGTATATCATTAAACATCTTCTACGACACAAGAAACAAATGTTTAAATACCACATTTATTTCAAAACAGCAAATTTTCAAGGAAAAATAAAATCTCCCCTTTTTCAAGCCTTTTTATATATAATAATAAGTAGCGAGATTCTTTAATTACAATATCTGTAAATACCATATTAACAATCAATGATATTAATGCAATATTAGGGAATATCGTATTCTACTTTCACTTCGACTTAATAATCAACGAATGATATAAATACACTTTATATTCAATTGTTTTTTAACAATCCAATTCTTTAATTATTATCTTTTTATTGCAATTTGAATACTCTTTATCGATCAAATCTCTAGCTAATTTCACTATACATTCATCCACATTAATGTTCTGCTAATTCAGACTATGATACATACATAAAGAAAAAATTAGTAGAGAAGTCTGAAATAACAGAACATTCTAATGAGAAGAAACATTATACGGAGGGTTGTTTACAATCTATGGTAACGATTTGGATTCTGGTCTATTTCCCAGAAATTCCCTTTCTCCACCAACGATCATGCTCTATTTGATGACCATGAGCTACTGCTATCGCTCTGCAGCGCAGTTTCCATTACAGGAGACTACTGAGAAGAACGGGAAGACTTATACGTTGCCACTCCTGCTGACAACGTTTCCATAGTCCATCCAATGAAGAGGACGTCGTCTTCCCAAGGCTCGTTTTAATAGTCCAAATGCGCAAAAATCCATGGGCGATGCGTCTGGAGACTTCACTGGTATCTCGGTAAACGGTATAGCCTGGATTCCGGTTTGTTGTTCCATTCGTGTCAGAGAATTCTGGGTCGATTTGGGCGTATGGCTGGACGCCTTGTCTTGGTGGAGACGGACCTTGTAAACGTCGTTTCCGTAAAGAGCAGATAGTTACTGTGTATAAATTGGTGTCATACGTGATCCTGATAGTACGCAGAATTCACCTTTACATTTTGAGCTACCCTCCGAATCTGTAGCTTGCCTTGATAGGAATAATCTGCAACGATCATGAATCCCTCCGAAAAAGTTTCACGAGATTCTCTGTACCAATTTGGAAACGATTTGGCTCCCACTGGGCGATAGAAAATCGCCCTTGGTTTATTGCAGTCGGACAGATAAGCATATGCTTCGTCTAATGTGGCCACATACTTCCATTTATCCCCAGCGAGATGTCGTTCATACAGTTTTCTGCAATTTGTCTTACGTTCTGAAATGTGCTTTGGTAAGAGCTTGTGAACCTTGCTTGTATGTGTCTTTTAAAGTCCCAAATCTTTATGGATAATCTTGTTTACGGTACGAAGAGATGTTCCTACCTTCGCACCAATGGTCCTTTGGGTCGCTGGATTGTTCCCTGTCACCATTTTCTTGACTTTCTGAATGACTGTCTTTGTGCGACTTATAGGAGTCTTCGATTTGCTTGCTTTTCAGTCCCGGAAATCTGTCCTGTACGGGCCAAACCAACACCAGCCAACACATTATGAACTCCTTTCTTCGAAATGGTGAAACCTCTTTTTCTACATGCCGTAATTATTGCGGAATAACTAAATTTCGCGTCGGAAAGGGCTGTAATGTACCCTTCCCAAAACTGTGACACTTTCGGCGGCATTTCTCCGAACAAACTAACCCTCACCCCTCCACACTAATCTTTAAGTACTCACCTGTACGTTTGCATAAATTTGCATACCTACTGTGATTGGTTGCATCGTCACGCGCCATGCAAATCGTTACCATAGATTGTAAACAACCCTCTGTATTAATAATGAAGTAAGAATTTTATGCAATGAAAAGAATACAAAAACTAGAAAAGTAATTGAGAGCTTATGTATACGAATCACAGAAGGAAAAAATTTAAATAGGAATGAAGGGATTAATGTGGATGAATGTATAGTGAAATTAGCTAGAGATTTGATCGATAAAGAGTATTTAAATTGCAATAAAAAGATAATAATCGAAGAATTGGATTGTTAAAAAAACAATTGAATATAAAGTGTATTTATATCATTCGTTGATTATTAAGTCTAAGTGAAAGTAGAATACGATATTCCCTAATATTGTATTAATATCATTGATTGTTAATATGGTATTTTCAGATATTGTAATTAAAGAATCTCGCGACTTATTATTATATGTAAAAAGGCTTGAAAAAGGGGAGATGTTTATTTCTTCTTGAAAATTTGCTGTTTTGAAATAAATATGAAATAAATATTTAAACATTTGTTTCTTGTATCATTAAACATCGTCTAATGATATACTTATAAAATAAAGAAGAAGAAATATGGGACGTTTATATATAATACTTCTTATTGTTTGTAATTTTCCCTCTAATTAGGTTATTATTAAAATTGGACTGATATTCGGAAGAAAAATGGATCTTGTACGATATTTCTCTCAAACTCTGCCTTTAATAGAAGAAATGAACTTGGACCATCAACAAGTGATATCTTCATTCAAAGTAGTGGATGAATGTTCCTCTTCAAACTCAAACCAGTCAACAATAATTGTACCTAATAGACGACAGTCAGACGCCTTTAAGCATTGTGAAGCTCAAGTTTTAATTTGAACGGTGCAAAAGCAGCTTTAACTAAGTTCACCAACAAAGAATATCATATTTTTATCGAATTTTTCATTGCTTCTTTGGCATTTTCGAAGCAGTATACAAATGAATGCTATTAATCATTCGTAATGACGTTTCATAACTTTAATTCACATTATGCTGAATATAATTTTGTATACTGACTACGTATATTATGATTTTGTCTTCTTGTACTTAGAAGAGCCAAAAAATAAGATGTTTCAATTAAAGATAGGGCGTTCTGCAAAAAATCTAACTCTATCGTTCTGAATTTGTTTTGACTCAGTTGTAATTTTTTTTTTATCTCCAAGAATTTTACCTTGGTTACAGACAGGAGGAAGATGTGACCACTCTCCATCTTTACAAGTTATTGCAAAACTATTGGTTCCGTGTTGTGCTTCTCTGATGTACAACTCATAACCATTATTGCATGAATAGGTGAGTTTGGTACCGTGTTTCATTGTACTTGGAAGCTGTAAAAGAAAAAGAGAAATGATAACATATCCTGAAAAACTAAACAAAAACAACTAAAAAAAAAGTAATGCCACTAAGAATAAAACTGATTTCAATAATTTTTACAGCCCTATCCTTAATTGCATTCCGAGGAGGAAAGTACTGCGATTAATAAATGACAATAAAATTAATAAGTTATAAATCAATAAGACGATTATACAGATCTTTATTTAAGTTTTGTCATTAGTTTTTTATTCGTTTAATAAACTGCAATGAGAGATAAAAGAATTAAATTCGAAATATTAGAAAACATTTCTGTGTTAATGAATTATCCATCCAAACATCTTATATTATCTTGTATTTATATATTTAGTTTTTTACCTTTTGGTCTTTCCGATTTCTATCATCTACTTGAACCTTTCCATTTTGTAACTCGAAACTTTCGTCCACTTGACAAGAAGCTACAATGTAAGTGAAACAATTGAAAGAATACAGGAATACATTCAGAGCTTTAGATTCCATTCAAATTTTTAATTCAAAGTCACAAATGAAACAATGTTACCTCTTGTACAGTATGAGTCTGGAATTGTCCAAGAACCCAGCACGCATTCTGTAGTTGTCTCCGTTCCACGAAATTCAGGAAATTTATCTTCACAACGTAAATTGAGAACAGATTCATGAGATACGAATTGATAACAATCAGCAATCTGAAGGCCATTGAAACTCCAATCACAAGAACACCTGGCTAATAAAATAAAACAAAATGGATATTCTCTATAAAAATTAAAGAATTAAATTCCTTTTGGTTGCTTAGTTTCAACGATGAACAGTTTCTTCACTTTAAATTAAATTCATTAAAATTAATTGGTTTAGATTTTAAAACGAATTGTTCGTTGTTTGCCGTTAAAAATAATAAAATCTTCAGCTCATCACATTAGTATTTAAAAGCATTTATTTAAATACTGAAAGAGCAAATTTTTGAGAAGCGTACATCTTCCCTTTATCAAGCTATAAATACAATGATAAGAATAAAATTAATAAACAAAAAACGGTAGATGAACATAACAAAGATTAAATGCATGAAACGTCAACAAATACACAATGCGTTTTTTACAATGGTTTGCTAACTCAAATAAGTATCAATAGTGATAACAAAAATTAACATCAATTTCTAATTATTCAATGAAAATATATTGTTAATAATTTTATACATCAAATATGGCTATTTTTTTACATCAATATTTATAAATTCTTTTATTAACATAATAGTATTTGGAGCTACGGAGGCTCCTTCGTATCTATTAAAATTTTTACTTTCAGTATTTTTAATGATGCAACTTTTTAAAATTTTTCTTAATTTTAATTGAGTTTCTTTATAAAGAATTTTTACATCCATTTTTGTCCATGACGTATCCTTTTTACAAACAATGGTAGGCGATGTCGGAATTTTTATTAATTTCGTTAAAATAATAGTTTCAACACTGTTGAAGACGAAAAACTGCTATTTTTTAAATTCAAATTTTGAGGTAGAATAAGATAAATTGGACTTTGAAAATAACTGAAGTTAATCGTCGGAATTGCAGTGGAACCTCCACTGCGATTATTCCTATTAGCCTCTGTATCGAGACCTCGCTGTTTACTGGTCACTATTTCTAGCTGATAACAGCCAAAGAGCGTGAAACATCTGTTCTAGAATGTATCTTAATAAACGCTTGGTCTCACCCATTGACTTGAAATAAGTTAGTAATTTTATCGTGCAAGTGATTTCGTAGATTAAGGTATTTACAATTGTATACGTCAGTCAATTCAAAAATAAAATTAACAAATTAAAATTTACAAAAGAAAATCCGACGAGAATTTTCGGTCAAACAGAGGACATAAAAGGACATAAAAAAATTAAAACAATTCTACTTTAAAAAAATTAAAAAAAAGAAGGAAGAAAAATTCCTTCTTTTTTAAATTTTTGTTTCGTTGTTTCTGTTTTATATATCCTAGAGAATGATCAGTATATTGGACCGAACGTCACGTAATTACAATTAGTTAATTATTTTTTATATTTTTAATTAACTAATGTGCAATTGTAAACATCTTCGATAAAGACTGCAGTTTTCAAAGGACAATGGAAAGTTGCTACAAATTCAAATTTATGGGAAGTTGCTCCACCCTTGTATAGTGATAAGATATATACAGGGCCGTCGCGTGGTTTGTTGGCGCCCGGGGCAAGATTTCATCATGGGCCCTGCACTTGATATTTGCGCCCCCCCCCCCAATCCCAAAAATCTACAACCAAAAAAAAAAAACGAAATTTCCAAATTTTTTTATTTTTGCCGTTGCCGCGGCGCCCAGGACGATCGCCCTGGTCGCCCCGCCCACGCGACGGCTCTGGATATATACCTATAGAAAAATCTCCTTAAATAGAGGAGATTTTATTATTACGACTTGTCTCAATTATTAGTCCGTTCGTAGTTATATAATTCTAGATGTGACTATCTAGTTAATATCGTAATTCTCGAATTTATTATTTAATTAACTTTAAATAATTATTATATCCAATTAATAATTAATATTATCATTTATTTCAAGTAAATAATAATTCTTTACATGTAATAAATGAAAATAATATTTACTTTTACTGAAAATAATTATTAAATGATAATTAATTAATAATCCGGGAATTAAGATGTCGAGTAGATAAATCATATCTAGACTTATATAATTCCGAACGGACTAATAAGTGAGACAAGTTGTAATAATAAAAACTGTTCTATTGATGGAGATCTTTCTTATGTTTATATCTGATCGTTATACAGTGGTGGGGCAGATCTGCCCATTCTCCTTTGTTTCAAAGACATCTCTAATATTATAAATGCATAATCTTGAACTAAAAGGATGGTGATATATATACTATTGCTTCTGTTCTTTTGATTTCTTAAATACCAGTATCAATGTAGGGAGAACAGAATCATCTACATTATAAAACTGTGCAATTTCTTTCAAACAAAAAAAAAAGTAATTTATTAGGTGAAAAATATGCTTTTTCCTCACCTGGTTTGCAAGTTGGGGCTATTTTCTCCCATTGGCCTTTCTGACACTTCATTTCTAATGTTGATGATTCTTGAACTTCTTTTCCAAGGTACATTTCAAAGTTTTTGTTACAATTATAAACTGCTCTTCCGCCGTGCTTAATTTTTGAATATTTGTTCTTTAAAAAAACAAACATACAAAATTAGTAATAAAATTGATATCTTCAACTGCTCTGTCTATTAAACACTTTTCCGTTAAAATGCTGGACAATGTCAGTCCAACTTACTCAACAAGTTGTTGTTTTTGGTTTTTGGTTTTTAATCAGCTCTTACACACACGTACAGTCAGGACCCCAAAGCCTGATTAGATATTACATTACTGACCCCCAAGTAACTAACTTTGACTGCACATAAACATTAGTAGAAAGCCCTACAGAATTAAAAGATATAAATTGGGTTGCATCCAATAGTTAGCTACTGGTTACGTTATTTTGAGGAACATTTAAAAAAGCTTATATCTACCCATACATGTATGTACAGATAACTGAATTTTAAGTAAACTTGTAGGTTTTATATTATAAACGTCGTAAAATAAACTACATCGAACTTTTAATTGTTATCTCAGTAAACTATATTTTATAAAACAATTTATATTTACGGATTTAACTTTTTGGATATTTTAAAGATAGTGTTATATTTATTAATTAAATTGTACATTTCAACACAATTATTCAAAAATTATTAAATTTTTTAACTAAAACTATAGCAATTAGTAAACTGATTTACTTAAAACATACTTTGCCTCTGGCTTCATATCCATCTTCATACAGTTTTACAGAACCATTGTCTAAAGAGTAATAGTATTCTAAGCCACAAGATTCTTTAAAAAAAAAAAAAAAAAGAGATTATTGTAATCTTATATTATTATTGTTATTATTATATTTCCTTGGGTTCTTCCAGCAAAGACAACATGACGGGTCAAGGACCAAAGCATAGATTGTCAAGTGGAAAGACGCATTATTATTATTATTATTATTATTATTACTATTATTATTATGTAAAAGATAAAATAATTGTACACCAATTTGTTTGCTATATAAATATTTATTAAAATATATTGTGAATTTTCGGAAAGAATCAACTCCTTTCCTTTGTCAAGTTGCCAAAATTTAAAATTAATAAAGACAAGTAATCAGACAGGAAAACGCTAACTTTTTGTTACACTTTACAATATTAAAATATCAAATTCTACAATACAATGACGCCTCAATAATTTAAATTACTTATCTCTACAGTTTTGCCAGATGTAATATATTGTGACACCAAGTCCTTAACTTAAGTTACTATGTGTCCATGTACTTCTATACCTTCACTTCTATTCAAGTTACTTACTTTCGTATTTTTTTCTTAACATAATCTCAATAATCTTTCAACTTCTAATACTCATTCAATGTCATTTTGAGAGGCAATGCTCCGCTAATTCTGAATCTTTTATTACTTTTCTTCTGATGAATCTATCGTGTTCATTTACACGTTCTTTATCGTTCTTTTGCTTTCTCCTATCTAAAAGAACATATTATCCCGTACTACAAGTATTAATATTTTTATTATTAATAATATTATTATTTGCTTATTGAACAATGATTATTGATAACTGTCTTTTGTAACTTTAAGTAAATGTTTTTGTCTAGACTAAGTTCGTCTATCCTTTTATACAATTTATATGATATAACACCAGTGGATGAAATAATAATAGGTTTTATGTTTTAATTCTGGTGGTTTCTTGATTTCTTCGGAGAGTTGTAGATACTTTTTGATTTTTTCTGAAAGCTTTTATCTATGTTTGGAATGTCCCAGTTAACTATGTCTATACGAAATGTGGTTCTCTTACTTTTGAAACTAAGTGTAATATGTGGTATTGTTCTGTCCATTATTATATCTCTATTCCAATACAGTTTAGTTTGGTTTGGCTATTTTCTAGAATTGTGTTAGATTTGTAAATATATCATGATACAGTTTTTATTGTTGTTGTTTTTTTCTACTAGGCTGTGTTTTATAGCGAAAGCTTGGTGTATTTGTTTACAAATATTATTATTTTTTTCTTTGATTAATTAATGTGATATTTCTTACAGTTATCCTATTCAGAAGATGAGATTTCAAACATAACCCCAGATGTACGGATGAATAAAAACAATTACCGTAAGTACATCTTGAATTCGGAATTTTCCAATCTCCGAAACTGCATGTAGCTACCTTTTCAGAGCCATGAAATTCAGTATATTCTTCATTACAATATAAATCCACCTCTGAATTATGTGTGGCATAGCTTTTACAATCCTCAAAAATTAAATTCCGTTTCTCTATTGCTTTTCTCAGTTTATCACAAGGACATCTGGCTAAGAATGAAAAAGAACAATATTTTGCTAATAGCATAATAATGTGCAGTGTAAATGTTAAACAATAAATATTCTATTAAAATTTGTAATTGATTAATATTATTATTTCTGTTTATACTCATACTTGATTATAATTTAATTAATTATAACTAATGAGTTATGAATTTATTTAAGATTATTATTAATTGATTGAAATTTCTTTAAAACTAAATCAGTAATAATAAAAATATTGTTATTCTTTGGTAATTAACATTAATTAATTAATAAAATACTCAGTATTATTATTATTTTGTTACTGATTAAATATTGAAATAATAGAATTTAACGATATTCTTAATGATTTTAACATATTAACGTTAATTAATTCGATATTCTTTCAGTTTAATTAGTATTATTACAGACAATGTGATATAAATCAATTATAAAATGAAATTTTTGATCATGCGAATCTCAGTTAAACACTAAAAGGGTAAAACAAATGTAAAATGTAATAGGTTTTCTTTTTTATTTACCTGGTTTACAAACAGGTGATTGATTATCCCATTGTCCTCTTTGACATTTTACTGTTAAATATGATGATGCAAGGATTTCGTTCCCAATCTGCATTTCATAACCAGAGTCACACGAAAAAAGTATTTCTCCATCATGCTTTAGCTTTGAATAACGAGTCTTTTAATGAAAAAAAAAAAATATATTATTTTTAAGTTGAAGACGAAACTCAAAATAAGAAGTACGTTTGTCTTTATGTATTAACAGCAATAAAAATATTTGATTTATTTTTTATGTTTTTTTATTTGTTCGTTTGAGGCATTTTTAAAATCCTTTAATAGCTCAGCATTAGCGGTCGTTTCGTTGTTCGATACTTCAGTAAAGTTGGATTTCATCTATAAATTGATAGATATGAACACCGTAACAATTTAATGATCTAAACAATTGATTTCACATATTTCAAAGTAACATCATATAGTAACTTCCAGAGTTATCTTGTATCTTATGATAAAAGTTATCCTCTTTAAAAAAAATAGAATACATACTTTGTCTCTTGCCACTTTGTCATCTTCATAAAATGTTTTATAACCGTTTTCTAAATTGAAATAGTCTCGTAAGCTGCAGGATTCTATATAGAGAAAAGAGTGAGTTTTGTTTTGTAAATAGAAGAATCATTGATACATTGATAATGGTACAGTGTATATGAAAGATAATGTAAGTAATGATTTGTTAATGAATAAAAATTATAATTACCTAAAGTACACTGTGATTTTGGAATGTTCCATTTCCCAAATGAACATTTAGCAACACTTGAAGGTCCATGAAATTCAGGATAGTTCTGGTCACATTGTAAATCGATCTCTGAACCATGTACTGCATAGTCTGTACAATCCTTAGGAAACAATTTAAATTGTTCAGTTTTGGACAGCAGGTCTTCACAAGGACATCTAGCTAAGAGTTAAAATAAGCTGTCAATGTTTATTGGATAACTGGATAACATTAGGTGTATGCTTGTTAGCTAATTTCATAACAGAAAACCAAAATTTTTGTTTTGAGAAGCTTTACGGTTCATAGAAGTGCTTCAAATTTAAGATGGTAATTCACAGATTGGGAGATATCCTAATTAATAAGTAAAGGAATTTAACATTCATAATGGACAAGGAAAAAGAGGTAATAATGTATTTATTAATGGACACCTACAACTGCTTTCAAAGCAACACTGGGAGTTTCTTCTAGGACTTAAAATATGTGCTATTTCAACAAATTTCTGAATATAAAAAAATTCTATAATACAACTAGAAAGCTTTGGCCTTTCAAATAACGTACTTATAATCAGAATTTAACGATAGCCTTAATATAAAACAGCTGATGCAGAGTAAAAAGTCATTACTTCAGCTTAACATTCAAGGATCAATCCAAATGAGAGAAAAAAGTCATATAAAATAAATGACTTCGAATCGTTCAAGAAAATAAAGTATGACAATTTGAAAAAAAAAGAAATACTAATAAAAGCATACTGAAAAAGTCCAATATTACAGCAATTTATACATAAAGATAGTTAGATGATTTAGAAGGATTACAATGAAGGGAGCATTTGGGTGAGGAAATGCTGTCAATATGTTATTCCAAATAGTTTTATTAAAATCAAAATTAATCTCATTTACTTTCATATTAGAAACAACTCGTAGTCAGTTTAACACAAGGAATTATGAAATTCCAACAGAAAAATATGAAAATAGGGAAATATTGAGAATACACAATTTTTCCATTCATGGCTTGAGCTATTTCATCCTTCTAAGCTAGGACTCGTATAGCCAGATTTATCCATTGCCGGTTAATTCGAAGACATGAATGGTTATGGATCTGTTTCCTAGTTCTGAGAGTGCCACTCACAAAAACAACATTAAGAAAATCACTGTAACCAGTACGGTCCTGCTGTGCCCTAACGGGTAAGCAGTAAAGCCTACTGTAATCAGTACACTATCAAATTTTGAATGCTAGGCACAAATGTCATTTAATAAAGGGATAAAGCAAGCCAAGGTCCCTTTTGAGGGGAGTTTAACTTGCACAAATTGAAACCTGCGAATTGGGATATATTGAGAATGTACAATCTTCCAATCATGCTTAATCAACAAGAATCTGGGACAGTTGTTTCATCCTTGTTACGAGCCATCAGTCAGATTGATACTGTACTGGTTACAATACTGATTTTCTTATTGTCATTTGGTTGGTTCAGAGAGTGGAGATAGATCCTTAGGCTTCAAGCTGGCCATCAATGACTGATGAGTCTTAACAAGAACGAAACAGCTGTCCCAGATTCCCTTTGTCGACAATTCAAGGCTTGAATGAAGAATTGTGCATTCTCAATATTTCCTTACTTTCATGAAAAATATAGTTTTAACCATTAAAGTTAGATTTTCCTGAATTTCTGACAAAATTAAAAATATAGAAATAAAAATGTTAAAATAACTTCTACGTTAAGAAATTATTTCTTAAAATAGAAATAAAAATGTTAAATACAGATGTAAAACTGCAATCCGTCAATCATCTAAAAGCACTTAATGCACAGTTTTAGACATCTTTAATGTCCTTAATTAAATATTTGTATTTTTGGTTTTTCATTTGGGGAAATTGGATTATACTTAATGGTTCTATGGTTCGAATGATGTTTATATTATAATAAATAAAATTTTCCATTCAACATTTAAAATTCTAAGCTCATTAAGTTCTAAAGAATTCTTTATAGCATAATTCAAGTATTAGTTATCTCGCTAACACATTTGAGTTTTTCTAAATTTCTAAGTCTGTTTCTATTTATAAATAATAAGAATATTATAAAAGTTTTCATAACAAATTTTATTATACCTGGAACACATTTTTGAAATGAGAGAAGAGTTCCATTATCGCATTTAATGTCTTCTATTTTGGTAAAAGGCTCGGGATTGACGGTTTCTGGTGGAACTTCGTATCCAGAATTACAATTAAACACTAAAACTGTGCCATGATCCACGTATCTTCCCTCGGGAATCTGAAATATAAAAAATTAAAAGTAGGTTACGGAACTTTCTGCAAAAATTAGTGGATTTTCCGTCAATGCTTGAATAATTTGAAAATTGAATAATCTGAAAATATTATAAAGAATTTGATTTAATTTATAAGAAATTAGCATTTTATATTTCCTTTCTTTCTTATCTTTATACTGAATTCCCGCTGCTTAAATTGTCCTTTCCAAAACATAAAAAATTACCATTATTAAGGCCTCTAATTCTCACCTAATCCTCTAGAATATCATCAAGATATAAACTTTCGAGTTTTCTTTTTACAATCGACTTAGTATTTGGCATTCTGTTCTCCGTTTATCATAATACCGGAACAAACCCATCACTAACGAATCCCGTTGTCCGTTTTGTCCATTTCTATCTCCTAAGATAGGGAGTGGGCCTAGCATGAAGTTAGCCCCCCACAACTTTCATTGGATATTTTTCGTATTAATTTTCCGGAACAGCCGATTTTACTTTCGGAACATTCCGTGACAAACCCATCACAAACGATCCATGTTGTCCGTTTTTTAATTTGTGGTTTGGAGGGGGGGGGGGCAACTTCGCAGACATTAGTGAATGATGTTTATATTACAAAAAATTAAATTTTCCATTCGACATTTAAAATTCTAAGTTCGTTAAGTTCTAAAGAATTCTTTATAGCACAATTCAAGCATCTCGCTAACACATTTGAGTTTTTCTCAAATGTTGAAAAAAAGAAATGTTGAAAAAAAAAAAGGGACGAAAAAGTAGTAAAGGAAAATTCGCAAAGTATTTTAAATAAACTGTTTGAATACTATAATTATGGAGATGTGGAATTTTTGTTTAATATATTAAGATGAAAAGTTGAAAGAAGACTTTGGAAATATAGTAATACACTTTCCCTTTTCTTCTTTTTTTCGTTCTTTTTTTCAATATTTCAGGGTTTATTTCTGAAGCCTTGAACCATCTGTCGGTCATCCTGTCTGCAGAAGTCTTCTTCATTTAGTAAATATAAGTTTGTATATCGATTAGTTCTTCATTCTTAATCTGATCATCTCTTAGAAGCCTAGAGCATAATAGTTCGGTTTTACGTAAAGTGATTCTCACACTCTGAATTATTGTCCGGAGTTTGTTTTGTTTTTTTACTGTTTCTTTGACTATCGAACTTTCTGACCCAATAGCGGCTTTCAAACTCGATTTTGCTCTTCGGCATATCAACTCTACAAGCCACTCTGAACTGACTACTTATAACCGTTTTCCCTGTATTCTGATTAGCAATTCAGTTTTGTAATTCAAATCCTCAGACCCTGACACTCCTACGCCAACTTAATCGATGAAGATCAAGTATTAATCCATAGCATTAAAAGTTATTGAGTTTTAATGGCATTGATGTAACTAATCATCCTCCATCTCCAATGAAGCTTTCTTCACTTAGAAAAGGTGTGCAGGCTATATTCTTGATTGATAGTATGATCAGTACACATATAATCATATATTTACTAAATCCATTACTAATGTAATAAGACAACGAATCATTGAATGGTCACTCGAACGCTTGTCATCGAAGATAATTTTTCCACAACTTCTAAGCATTTGGTCGTATGTCAATTTGCTTCTGACAATGGATGTGCGCAGTTTGAATTTTTTATGCTTATTGAGCATAAAATAATTTTTTTTTATTTATTGAGACCTGCGCACTGCTGGCACATGAATTTTCTCACTAATGTTTTATTGGTGAGTTTTTCATTGTGTTTTTTTCCCTTTGAGGCACCACTGCGCTTCCGATGTACAATTTGCTTCTTTTAAAAGAAATTTTAGATTCTAAAAAAGTATTCTCAATCTTCTTGATTAGAAAGCACTTTAGATTACAGCATCTTGAGGTTGCTATTATTTGTAAATGGATCTAACTGTAAGAATCTATTACCTTAAAAAGAGATTTTGACTTTGTGGTAAATTTATAGTAAGAAAAATGACTTAACTGCCGACAACAAATTTTCCTTATCAAATAATTATATGAATGAAATGTCTTCATCTATTGAAGCTTAACTAATAATTTCAGCTCTTAACTACGGCTTCACCATTTTTTTTCTGTCGAAAACCAGAGGTTCCCAAACTTCTTCGGTTCGTAGAGCTCTTTGTGTCGTTCATTTTAGCACTTGAGCCAAAAGAAACACCTAACATTACCATTTATTATGTACTTAAATAAAAGTTTTAAAATTAACCTAAAATAGCTTAAGAATAACTTAAAAATTTATAATAGAAAAGAATACGTGCTGAATAAATTCTTTGAAAAGTGTCAAAAAGCCCAGCACAGAATAAACAACAAATAAATTGCCTTTTTTTGATTCATTTACCGGGGAGGAACAGGTAACAGCTGTTTCGCTATTCTACTAGCTCATCAGACCTGCCCTGCCTCTCCCGATAAAGAACCAGAAAAGGTTCTTAAAAATTTGTTCTCGCTTAAAAGAATATTTTTATTTCATTCTCCAAAGCGATGTCTCTAAGTTCGCTACGATTTACACTTTGAAAACCTGAACTGTAACGTTCTCAAGCAGCATTGACACATTTGCTATTATTTCCTATTTATCAATATATGTTAGTTCTTTTTAGCTCACCTTGTTGTAAGGATAATACTTTCCAGAAGCTTGGGGACGATGTAACATTCCATTCAAATTTTGGGGAATAAAACAATTTCCTAAAAAAAAGATTAAACAATAATTAGCATTCTAACAAGAACTTACAGCCCCCCAAAAAATTGTTTTTTTTAAGTATTTTCAAAACGAAAAACCTACAAACCTTTACATTCCAAATTATAATATCCACTAAATTTAAACACTCCAGATTATTTACTTAAATTATACAAAAGGATTAATCCAATGACCGTGATATATTAATAGAAATTAGATAGAAAACAATTATTTAGATCTATTTATAATAATTAGTATGTCATTTAGCTTAACTTACAATACAAAAGGTTTTGTAGTTGTACACTGCTAAGTACTGATAAGTTTGGACTTCTTTGTATTTGTTTTGTATTAACAAAGATATCAAAGGCTTGAATTTATGACCTTCATTATGGGATAGAGATTGCGAATTCTCAAGAATTCTTTAGTTTTCAGGATTCGAGATTTCCCGTTTTCTGTCTTTTTCTCGAGATTTCGAGAAAATAAAAATACCGTTGGTTGTCTCGCGATAATTTATACAACTTCATGTAACTACATGACTTATGTAGACCACCACAATTCATTTATAATTTTATTTTGAGTATTATTATTAATTACATTGTGAGGTAAAATACTAATTTAAAAAGATAATATCTTGGTATTCTTGCTTCTTTGAAGCATATTTAACGTAAAGGTGTTCTACTACAAGCCACGCAACTTCTTGGGTGCACGAGATACCAGCGATCCTTGACCACGAGTCAAGGTCGGATGGTCAGGATGACGCCCGTCCGCCTTTAAACTCCTTGTGAGAAACTCATATGACAGAATTTTAGATGTCTTGAAAAGAAATAACCGTAGAAAAATCCCGCCCACCCGCCGGGTATTGAACCCTGCTCCTTCAGTCCACAGTGCAGAGGGTAATCCACTGGGCTACCGGACTCACTTTATTGATATTTAAAATTTTTAAAACCGTATTGTATTAAAAATTACAAAGTTATAATAAGGAAGTTCAAAAATGAAAATTTGAACTTTATTAACAATTAAAAGAAAATATTGTTTATATCTAATGCATTTACAACTTTTATCTAAAAATAAAATTTGGAAACTGAAGCTCTTAAAAATTATTTAAGAATATTTATTTCCTTTAAATTTAAGTAAGTTTTAGTGAATTATTTTTTCAAACTTGGCAGATAATCTCCAGATTGTCGAGAAATGAGAATTCGAAAGAACGTGATTTTCTCGAGAATTCTTAAGACGAGAATTCTCGAGCACAACCTCTATTATGGGATAATATTAAGTTTCTTTTTATAATTGACTAGCTGTATCCGTTATGCATTGCAATGCCACTCAAAGAAAGAAAGTGTTTGTGTTTTAATTCTTATATTGAAATGGTTTTGGATACACAATATTTTTTGTTTTTCCGTCTGGTGCATACACGAATAAATCAGAAGGTTTTCCGACGCGTGAACAGGCCACATACAGCTGTCCATTTGTGAAGCATAAATTTTCCAAATTTAGTTCACACACTTGTAGCGATTGCACCTTTGTACAAGCGCGTCAGATATTGTAATATGGTTCTATTAATTCAGAAAATTTCGCGGGCGTGCGCACAACAACTCACCAAAGTTTCATCGCAATCTGATGAATGGTAGAGGAACGGGACAAACAAACAAAGAAACATTCATTTTTATATATTAAGAAGATTATGGAATTAATTATGGGAATAGCATTTATACCTTAATGTACGAGTAAAATTGTAATGCACTTTACTTATATAAACCATTACTTACGCATACATATAGGGGGTGGACTAGACCACTTCCTGTCGGATTTGCAATCTGCGAATGTCACAGAACTAACTAATTTCGTATTTCTGTTACATGCATAAGTAACTCTTCCGTCTAATTCGGTGGATGTAACTTTTTCAATTGTACCGTCTTGAGGCTTAGGAGGATCTCCACAGTCAATTTCTAAAAACACAAAGAAAAGGTTAGTTTAGTAATTACATTAAGATGGAATCTTATTAAAATAAACTCGGTACATTAGGTACCATTTATTGGATTCCGGCTTATTTAATAATAAACGACTTATTTTTTGCCATCAAAATTTATAAAAGTAATTTTATACATTACGAAATGAATAAACAATATTAATCCAATGCATCTGAAACATTAATTTATAATAATTCATTATTAAAATTAATATTGTTCAAATTTGTATGTGCTTTACACGTTCTCGAAAAATTGCCTCAAACGAGCTCGAAAATATGCCGTTTGCCAGTTGCAGCTTGAATGAAAAGCTATCGCTTTACACGTGTGAGCTGCAAATAAATTTTCTCACCGCCAGGAGCGCTGATGTTGACTTGCTTCTATTTATTGCCTGAATTTAGAACTTGTTTTACATTGCTCACAAAATTTAGGGGATATTGCGAAATGAATATAATATACCCAAAGAAACAGAGGCATTAAATAGTTTATTTATTAAAGAACATCATCAGAGAAGCAAGTGCCATTCATATTCGTCAGAGCTTCGTGTAAAGTTGAACATTTTTTTAAAAAAAAGTATGTAAAATGGCTGCAGTTCTTAAAAAGCAGTGCCCTAACCATCCATACAAAGATCAGAGGAACATTAGTTTGAAGAAAGAACAGAAGGAAACGAAACAAATAAGTAAAAGATAAAAACAAGAAATTCTCTACAAGCTCGTGTTTCTTGTAGTTGCATGTGGGGATGACTTGAACCTGTATCGCGATCTTATAGGTAGCCACAAGGAGAGAAAGAGAAGACGCAGACAAACACAGGAAAGGAAACATCATGCCTGCCCTGAATTCGAACCCAGATCAGCCTAGTTAGTAGGCCGCATCTCAGACTGCTCGGCTATGCCTGAATAGTTTGAATTTTAGCAAGTAGTATCTAAATGAATTTGTACTTTAAATAATAGAAGCAATTGGTCAAAGAAATAGACTCATATATATAGTCGGACCTCTATTTAACGAACCTCTATTTTGCGAATTTCTCTATTTTGCGAACTTTTCTTTGGAACCAAGAACATTTTGCTAATTTCTTCGTAAAATAACCTCCAAATAGCGAAGTGCATTTTCTATTTAACGAACCTTTTCGTGATATCTATTTTTTTTTTCTCTTTGAAATGTTTTTATTATTAATATTCCCTTAGAGGAAATAAAAGAAATGTGGATACAGCTGAGGGAAATTAACGATGATGTACTGATTGATGATTTTCTTTCACTTAATTTTGAATATGATACCTCGGAAACACTAACTGAATCGGATATTTTGGACAGTGTGAAAAATAAAACAATACAGCTGTGAATTGCGATGAAGTTGAAGATGATGAAATTGATCATGATGCAGTACTCAAAAAACCTTCGTATGATGAAATGCTAAAATCATTTGAAACAATCCGATGCGGATTACAATTTGAAGAAAATACGGCTGAAGGGGTTTTTGGTGCATTGCAAAGATGCGAGACGTACTATGAGCAAAAACATTTTTTCAAAAAAAAAGACTCAGACAAAATTAACAGACTTTATTAGTAAAATTTGAGGACCCGTATGGTAATGAATGCTTTATGTCATTAAAATTATAACTTTTTTTAATAATATTTATTGTTTATGTATTTTAAATTTGTTTTACGTAGTTTAAAGTAATTTTAAAAGGTGAATCTCTATTTAACGAATTTTCCATATAACGAACTTTTTTTCGGGATTTAGCGACTTCGTTAAATAGAGGTCCGACTGTATATACATATATATATATTATAATATTCATAAAATCCATTCTTATAGGCTAACTTTGCGAACTAAGAACCTATATATTGAAAATAGTCAGGCTAACCTTTGCAACTGACTGAAATAGAGTTGTATTTTAAAAATATTATAAATATTTTTATAAAAATCTGATATGTAGAATAAAAACGATTATCTGACAGCTCTTCGTATAATGGTTTTTCATAATGATATTAATGAATTATCAAAAATTACTACTCATTAATTTCATTACGACAAACAGAAAGAACTGTTTCTTTATATATATACAGTGCAATTTGGATAATTCGAACGTCTTTAATTCGAAATCGTGGTTAATTTGAAGATTTCTCTTAGTCCCTTGAATTTCTTATTAAATCAATGTTAAAAAATCGTGGATAATTCGAATTTCAACTTCCTTAATTCGAAGTTTTTTATAAAAAATTTCGAACCATAACGACTTTTCGGCGTTTCATCGTTAAGAAATTCGACACGTGACAACTGAAATCCCCTTCCCGCCACCGTTCGACACGTGACGCCATTCGACACCGTGACGCTTCAGACGCCATTCGAGCTTCTTGCTTCCAGTGTCACCATGTCTTTCAGTAAACCACGCGTGTACAAGAATTTAACGTTCGCTGAAAAGATCGCCGTCATTCGCGAGGTGGAAAAGGGTGTGAAGAAGAAATGCCAAATCGCCAACGAGTACGGGATAGCGAATTCCGCCGAATTCCGTCGGTACATTGAAGGACAAACCAACGTAAGTGAAGCTGTTTTCCGTTCACTAAACATGCTTTATGATTTTGCTAACCTTAAGCGACTGAATTCTACAAAACAATCACATATTGCACAATTTTTTGAAAAACTATAATTTTCTGCATTGAATGTAATATGTACTGTAGCTTAGGTAATATAAATCTTATTTTGTTTACATACATATAGTGTCTTTCACCATGATCATTCTGAATAAATATTTACTTATTGACAGAATAATCTTTTCAAGCATTCAGTGGACCTGAAATTAAAGTTAAAAGATGTAACTTGTTTAATTCGAAGTTTTGGGTAATTCGAAGTTTTGTAGTGGTCCCTTCACCTTCGAATTATCCAAGTTGCACTGTATATATATTTACAAGGAATGTCTACAAATGATTGGACAGGGTTTCATTACCTTGTAATGGCCACATTCACAGAGCTCTGCTATTATAAGAGTTTGTTATTATCAGACAAGCATCTCTCAAAGTTTGTTAAATTGCTCGGCAGGCATATGTTTCCGTCTCCAACCACGAGAGCGCTGCAGTTGCAAAATGGCGACGAACAATGAAAAAGTATATGTTTTCTTGAATTCCATGCTAGCGAGTCAGTTCAATGCAAGTCACAACGGTCCACCGTTACTTCAGAACGAAGTTCCATAAAGATCCACCCAGCGCCAACTCCATTCGACGATGGTATGAACAATTTACAAGACTCTATGCAAAGGAAAATCAACGAGTCGTCTTCCTGCGGATACGGGCCAATTTCGTGCCTCGCCCACCAAAAGAACTCGCAGAACGAGCAGGGAATTGAACATTCCACGATCTACCATTTGGAAAGTCTTATGGCAAAGACTGAAGCAGAAGTCTTACCGTTTACAATTAAGGCGCTCAGAATAATAACGGCATATCCCTACCAGCCACGAGTATTGAGATAGAAGCATGCCTGTACACTCATACCATCTACCTTTCATGTGACAAAATATCAAACGAATTGAGATATGCCAAAGCCCTCATTTGCCGCCTTTAAAATTTGTCCGCAGTGAAAACGAACTTATTCTTAGAGTAACAACGACATATCCCAACTCGGAGTGCTTTACTTAAAGTCCGCTACAAGTTCATGGCGTTGTAGTCAACATGGCGTCGTCTGCAGATGTGATTCCTGAATCTCCGATAAAAGGAAAGAAACGAGTGAGAAAGGCAACTGAATGCTAATAAACTCATCATATGGACTGACTTGCGCTGGACAAAACAAAAATTTTCATATTGTTGCTCTTTGGATTTACTTGGTGAAAATGAAAGTATGACTCTATAACATACAGATTTTTCAAACCAAGACACTCATACATGGCTTCAGATAGGGACTTTGCAGTTATTGATAAGAAGAAAAGGAAGATGCAGTGTGTGTATAGCCCTGACCAATGGTGTGATGTTATTGCAGCAGCAAGAGTAAAAAACCCTTTCACTATTAATAAAATGAATAAGGAGGACTTTGTTGATATACAGAATGGTATTACTTCAAACTTTGTAATTAGAAAAAAATATGCTTTTTTGCATTTACATAAGGTTACATCCATTACTGTGGATCATGATAATCCTGAGATTGTTAAATTTGGTTTATGTTATTCTGACCTAGATGTGCATCAAACAGTTAAGTTTTGGAAAAGGGGTAAAAGTTCATATGTTTCATTGTTTAAGTTACATCAGAAGTACAGTGAACAGAGAAAGATAAAGAAAGATAAATACAATGACTTGATGAAAGTACTGAAATATATATCACCCATCTATCATGAGTTTTATACAAATCATCTTCATGATGGTGTCGATGATGAAGAAAAATGTGAAGATTTGGAAATAGAACTGGATTAGTTATTTCAAGATGTTAAATGAAGGATGTGTCAATTTCACACCATGTTTCTTCTTCACTTTTTTTTTGGTCTAATAAAGAATACAAAATCACAAAAATTAATAATCTCAATGGTTCAAGAATTTGCATGTAGACTTGAAAATCCTTATTTTAAAGACCTAGGAAATATAAAGTCATAATGCTAATAACTTTCCAAATTTTGGAAAGAAACAGAAAATGTCATTTTTCTCAGAATGAACGTTGGTTGGGATCTGCCGTTATTATTCTAAGCGCCTCAATTGATGCAAGAATTGTTACCCAATGATAAAAGTGCATCGCTTCGAATTTTGGGCAAGATTTCTAGAGCTTATGGAAGAGAATGAGGTAGTATTTTTCCTGAATTGCAATGGGAATAGGCACAGTGTATGAATCTGGGGAACCAATGATCTCCATGCTACCATGGAGCACGTTCGGGGATCTCCAAAACTCGATGTTTGAGATCTCAAAATTTTAAATTTATTTTTCTTCATCGAGAAGTCCTTTACAGGACTCATTTATCTGGATATGCTGGAAAATTGGCTCATTCCACAACTGAAGACAGCAGAATGGACTTCCTCTTCCAACAAGATGGTGCTCCGCCACAGTTCCATCATGACGTCCACTGTGGAACCGATGGATTGGTCGTACCGGGAATCATGATCACGCACTGCTGCCATGACCTCCACGCTCCCCTGACTTAACCCCTTTTGCCTGGAAAGGGGGGGTGTATGTGAAAGATTAAGTGTTTCTGTATCATTGCCGGCTGATCTGCCAGAACTGCGGACTCATATCTGCAATGCTTTTGCTGGAATTGACAGGACACGCTACATCGAGTGTGGTACGAACTTGATGTGTGCAGAGTCACTAGCGGTGCATATATCGAGCATCTTTATAATGAAACAAAAATTTGGAGAGTTTCTCTATGTCTCTGTATAATTCTTTGGTGATACGTTAAATACTATACCCTCAGTACAACCATGAAACCTCTCCAATCATTTGGAGAGAGAGAGAGAGACAGAATTAGATTTGTTCATGTTTAATGATGCCGTTTTCATTTTCGGATTGGTAAATTAAGGTATTTGAGCAATAATTTTACGTGTGTTTTAACATAGTTTCAAAAATATATATAAATATACACACAATCATAAAAATATAAAAATAAACATATTTACAGAAAAATGGAGCCTTTCGAACCTACCTACTTATTTTTTGCCATCAAAATTTATAAAAGTAATTTTATACATTACGAAATGAATAAACAATATTAATCCAATGCATCTGAAACAT
>JAFIDM010029044.1:0-17544 GCA_023159025.1 Thereuonema tuberculata | reverse complement strand
GTAATTCATCCTCTTCCCAGTTATTTGGGTTTATGTTAATATTTTTTAAGAGTTCGGTTCTCTCTTTTCCGAAGCATGGACATCTTAAGATGAAATATTTTAGAGATTCCTCTTCTTTTTTATCGCAATTTAAACATATTGGCCCCTTTTCAGACCATTTTTCTGTTCTTTTATTTAGCGCCAATGATGCCGTTCTGCACTGGAAAAGTAAAGAACTTCCATAGGAATTATCATAAATATCCTGATATAGGGGAGCCCTTTTATTTTTAAACCCTAATGGTAAAGTTTTGTATTTATTAATAGAATCAACGAATAGTTCTAATTCTGTACTTAACATTTATTAATAAGATGGTGCCATTTTTTTTCCGATTCAATGTTTATTCTAATTTCTTCTGTTTCGTAATATTCTGCTAAATATTCTAATTTATCTACCCATTTGCTTTTTTCTGTTGTATTTTCAAACACCTTTCTAGACCATCTATTTTTATTCATGAAAGTCAACCTCCCCAGATATTTTAATTTGCTTGAAGCTTCTCTGCTAAAGAACGATGACCACCCCATTTCACTTTGGACTGCCGTAGTAGGTGTCAAATTGTTCCCTCCTATTAGTTTTCTTCCAAATGTGTTTTGGATATTTGTCAATTTTTGAAGTTCGGTTTCTGTATTAATTATAGTTTCGTTACCATATGTTAGAACAGGCACAGCCAATGATTTCCATAATATTCTACCTAGTTCTACTTTATTGTAGCTTTTATTACATATGCTCCTTATCCATCCACTTAGTTTATTTGCTTTAGCTATTGTGTTGTTTGTATGTTTTTTAAAGATTTGTCCCTCATTTGTTATTAATATTCCTAGATATTGATATTCATTGGTTTCTTTAATTTCCCGATTATTAATTTGCCAGTAGTTTTTCTCAACTACATTAAAATTTATTACTTCGCTTTTGTTGCAATTGAATTCCATTTGGAAATCTTTTGCGAAGCTTCCTGCCGTATTTAGTAGGCTCTGTAAATCCTTTGTATTATCTGAGAATAGAACAATGTCATCCGCAAACAATAAGCCTGGCAGGATTTCATTCCCAACTGGGATACCCAAGTTGCTCTTTTCGAGTCTAAACGTTAATTCACTCATTATTATGTTGAATAGTTTTGGTGACAAAGTACACCCTTGTTTCATTCCTGTTTCCGATTGTATCCAATTTGATTCCAAATTATGGAGTTTGTATTTCAACTTGCTGTCTTTATAAATATTTTGAATCAATCTGATAAATTTGCCATCAAGATTTTTCTTTTGTAATATATTCCAGAGCCCTTCTCTACTTACCGTATCGTAAGCTTTTTTGATATCCAAGAAGGCAATATAAAGCGGTTTTTTTGAATTTTTATATTTATCTATGGTTTCAGTGAGTACAAATAAATTGTCTGAAGCTCTTCTATCTTTTCTGAATCCATTCTGTAATTCTCCTAATATGTTGTTGTTTTCCATTATTGTATCCAATCTGTTGGTTAGTATTTTGGTGAACAGTTTACAGAGATTACTAATGATCGTTATAGGTCTATAGTTTTCCAATTTTTCCAGTTCCTTTTTTTGTCCTTTATGGATTAATTTTACTTCGCTTTGTTTCCATTCCTGTGGAATGATTTCTGTTTCTATTATTTTGTTATATAATATTTTAATCCATTTGTTTAGTTTTTCTCCTCCATATTTAATGAATTCATTAGCTATTAGGTCTAGCCCAGTTGCTTTATTGTTTTTTAAATCTTTTATGTTTTGTTCTAACTCTTTTATACTTATTTTTGAGGTTATTTTATCTTTTTTAATTTTTTGATCATTTTTTATTATTGGAGTTACAATTTGTTTTGACTTATTAGCCTCTTCCCAGAATGATGTCATTAGATTATTTATATCTACAGTGTCTTCTATCATTATGTTTTTGTCATTTACTAGTCCTTCTGGTATTACTTCATTTTCCCTACCCATATTTTTTACATATTTCCAGAGAACTTTGGATGCATCTTTACCTGAATTTTTAATTGTGTTTTTTAAGTTTTCATTATATTTTTTTATTAATTCATTCACGAGGTTGTGTGCATCTTGTTTCTTATGTAGATAATCTTGTCTCAAAATGTTTTGTTTTTCAGTTGTTTCCCCTTTTTTTTCTGGAACTTCTCCATTGTCTATTTGCTTCTTTTCTGTTTTTTATTGCCAATTTAATGTCTTTATTCAGATAAGTTAGACTGATATGTGTATGCGCATGCGTACACTCTTAATAATTTTTGAACTGCTGAATGCTCATCTTAAAATTTTATATGCGTAAACGTTCTTTAACGTGCGGAGTGAAGTTATAGAGAATAAACAATAAATACGCAGAAATTACGCAACAAGAAAGCATTCGCACCCTGAGCTGTCACCGGGAAGAGACTGGGACGGACTGTTTCGTCCTTTTTAGGACTCATCAGCCAACCAAACTCCACCGATGACAGACTTAGAAATTAAATTCCTTTTGAGCTTTGCGAGTTGCAGGCCAAGGAACTATTGTATTTTAAATTTTGTTAATTTTTGATTAAGATTTCTTTGGGTGAGGTCCCGTTCTTAAGAGCGAGACCCGGGATCATAAACTCTCGCACCTTCTGAGCCTGTCATCGTTGGAGTTTGGCTGGCTGATGAGTCCTAAAAAGGACGAAACGGTACTCCCAGTGACACCTCAGGGGACAGCTTCTCAAGATGACAACTTCTTCTCGGTGACAGCTCAGGGTGCGAATCCTTTCTTGTTGCGTAATTTGAGCGTGTTTATTCTCGATTTTTTATGCTTATTTAAGAATTTTAGAGATAATCTATATTTTATATTTGAAATCTTTTCTCATTGACTCCTTTTCGAAAATATTACTGCCAGAAGTGAACAAAAATTCTAATAAAAAATGGATTTGAATCTAAACATTAGATTTCTATGCTGTTTCTATTAATGCTTCATAATCTTAAACAATAGAAAGTAATCCTTTTAACCATTCATTGTGAAGATTTGCAACAATTAACGCGATTTAGACAAATTAAAGTAATTCTTAAAATGGGACAAATTACTGTATACATCTGCAGACATTGTAATTTGAATATAAATGTATATATTTTTGTTGTTTTTACTATAAAAAACAAAAAAAAAAAAACAAAAACAAACAAATACAGAAAAAAAGAGCACAAAAAATAACAGTAATTTTCAGAAATAAGATTTTCAGGAAAGTAGGCTTTAAGTTCTTGTCGTTTTATTTTTGTTAAAATACAATACTGCTCATATGGTTAATTGCCTGCTTTTAAGTAATCTTTTTGTTAAGCTTGAATGAAAATATGAAACATTATATCAAAACATTACAATGTGCTGGGATAATTTGCAGAATTATCAGATGCAGATGGAGAGTATGCAACAAGAAAATAAGTGGGAACCAGATAAAAATCTTAAATTAATTATTGGAGTGCTTTTAAAATTTTCTTTTCTAAAATTCTTATTTACACAATAGGTACTTCTATCACTACTTCCATATATGTAGTCACCTACAGTTCCAAACATCACATAATAATTATATGCACTAATATCGTCTTGATATTTTCTCATAAGTATTTGTTGCACAATTGGCTTGATATTTACTATCGTTGCACAACAAATTAATATTAATACTATCAGGCGTCTCACCTCTGAGTACCGGGGTTCGGTTCTCATGTGTGTTTCGTGATGGTGGACGATCCGCGCTGGGCGGGTTTTCTCGGGGTTCTCCCGTTTCCCCTGTCTTCTCCCACCATACTTTTTCAGTCTTTCTCTCCATCTGTCCTTATTTCCTGTGGGATAGTACAATAGATCTTCGGTCGCAGTGCTTGGCTTCTCTGCCACCCACATTCACTACATACATATATTCAATACTATTAAGCACTCTTCACTAATATTTATTATCACTGCTTTTAAATTATTAATCCTAATTACTTTCACTCAATGTTCACTAACGCGAGTGTTCCTTAACACAAATAACTTCACTTGAAAATTAAATCGATAATGATTCTTTAATTTCCACCTGTATGATTTTATAATTGGTTTTTTTATTCACCTGTACGAATATTAAATAATACTAAAAGGCCATTCACTAACTTGGGTGAACGCATTCAAAATTAAGTCCATAATGACACTTTAATTTCACCTGTGTGAAATTCTTAATGGCTTAAAATTCACCTGTGTGAATTAAATTTCAACTTCGCTTCCTCTTTAACAAAGTTAAAGTTAATTAAAGTCACTTCTTGGAATTATTTCACGTTTCCTTGGCGAGCGTCTTGCTCCCTCCAAAATGTAAATAATAGAATATCTACTTACAGTTTGATGGTTTCGTTTCACTTTTCACCTAGTTGAGATGATCTGCGTTGAAATGAATCGGCTGTAATACGTCCGCCAGTCTTCATTGAATAAACGCACACTTTCTTCGTAGGAATCATCCTTTCACAACACATTCAAACATGGCGCGGTCACTACACAACATCTGACTTCTTCCCACAATCCTTAGGGAAAATGGAGCGTCTGCTATTTGGACTAATAGCGCTTCTATTAATGTTGACACTTCGGTCTTCTTGAATAACAGAATAATCTATTTCTTAGAAATACTAATTTCAGTTCTTTCACAATTGAGACTTTTACTTATAATGAGTTCTTCACAGTAAGCTCTATATTCGCTTTGACGAATCCTTTAGTTTTCGATTTGTACGAAAATAATAATAAGAGTTCTTTCATATTTTTGGAAATAATACTTCTGAATATAATCCTCCAGGATTTAATAATAATCTGCTTCTATAGCAAGGTGGGCTTCGTCCATTCATCTATCCGGATTGTGATACTTCGGTTTTCACTATGATGTCTTCACACCTTTCCGTTGCTCGGTTTTTTCGTCTTAACTGGAGTCTCCTTTCCAATTCCAGGTCTTCCAGTATACTGCCCAAGCTTCACGATAATTTCCGCTTCTTTTCTATCCTTCGAAATTATCTTCATACGAAATATCCAGGTTTAACTTCGACCTTGAATATTCACTTCTTTTAATGGGACTAAATAATAGATTTTTCCTTACGGAACTCGACTTCAATTTCAGCATAACTAATCTATTTCTCCTGAACCGCTCATGTGACCTTGTCATTCGAGTTGCCATCTGAAGTCTTCATTCAGAACTTAACTGTCTAGACTCGATTGATCTCTACTGTCTAATCAGAGACACGCTCTTCTTTATATGACGTCACAACTTGCAACTTTTGACTTCTAATTTACATATTCAAATTAGTAATAATGAACTCTTTCAATTAGAAGAAAAAAAATAAATAAATAAATTTCGTTTCATGCATTCTAAATGCTTTTTATCAATTCAACTTAAACTAATTAAATTACTTATTGATTTATAACTTAATATCGTAACACAATGGTATCAATAATATAATAATGAATGCCAGTTTGATGGATATCATAAAAAGCTATTGTTTTAGGATATGGATTCAAGGATAATAAGGATTCAAGAAACGTGACAAGTTATAGGCTGTTTATAGAATGTTGTAACAGTCGAAGAATGCTGGTGAAAGCAGCAGTTGTAAGACCAACATATCAGTGGTTTCACTAAATGCTGATGGTTTCACTAAGTTGTACATCTTTTTCCAGGTCCAAAAGTTAAAATTAATGGAAATGTCTAAACTTAATACCAATCTTGCTAATCTTTCTCGTCGACGAAAACATTCGATCAAGGAATCGATCACATATGAGTCTCATCATCGATTATTATATCTCAGAGACATTAGTAGACACTGACAACAGGAAAACCTCACCTTTTGGGCAATAATCTTATTTCCATTTTTGTAAAGTGGATTTGTTCTATTTTGTGTTTCCAAATATTATATTGTACCCACAATACCTACTAATGAATAGTGATTGGAATGATTTTCCATTATAAACGTATGTTACAAATACATACATACTTAGAATTGAATTAAAATGTTAAAATCTTAACTATCGATATACGCTGGTTTCGAGAATTTGCGTAGAGATATAGACAATTCAGCGGGACCTGCTGTCTACCCTGATATTGTGGTAGTGCCATCGAACTTAGTCATTGATTCCCCTAATGTAATATCTCCGTTACGTAATAAAATCATGCCTGATTGTTAGCGGAAGAGATGATTAAAAAAAACAAATAAAAAACACACACAAACACAAAACCGCTTTTTTTTTCCAGTTGAACTTTTAATAGCCGAGCATTTCAATAGCAAAAATACTTAAATACGTAGAGCAGTTCAAGATACCAATTTTATTAATATTTTTTATGTTTGGTTTTTTTAAAGAATAAATATGGAAAAATAAAACATGGCGGAAAAGCAGTTTATAAATGTCAAGAAAAGTTTGAACTGTATCTTGAGAATGAAATTCAAGAATCATCCACATTAGAAATGAAGTGTCAAAAAGGCCAATGGGAAAAAATGCCTCCGACTTGCAAACCAGGTGAGGAAAAAAAAAAAATTTACCTAAAAAATTAGCTTCTTTTATGAGTGATATTGCACTTTGTAGCCTAGATGATTCTCTTCTATTGAGGTATTCGTTATATTCTTGATGTATTCTTAAATATGGCGTTCTATAATGTTACCAAGCCATCGTTATAAAACACAGCCTAAAAAGAACAATAAAAAACTGTACCATGGTATATTTACAAACCTAGTTAAACTGTATTGGAATAGAGATATAATAATGAACAGAATAATACCACATATTACAGCTAGTCTCAATGTAACAAAACCTCATTTCTTATAGATATTGTTATCAGATACATTCCAATAATAGATAAAAGCTTTCAGGAAAAACACAAAAATATCTATAACTCACCGAAGAAATTAATGAAAAGTGGCACCAGAATGAAGTAAAACATAAAACCTATTATTATTTCATCAACTGGTGTCATATCACACAAACTATATAAAAGATAGACGAACTTAGAAAAGACAAAAACATTTATTAAAGTTACCAAAGACAGTTATCAATATTAAGCAGATAATAATAATAGTAATAATAATAATAGTAATAATAATAATAATCACACACATCGACTACAGAAACGCATTTGATTCGATCCCTCATTCCTGGCTCCTATATACTTTTCATCTCTACAAAATACACCCCAACATGACGGCATTTTTAGATGTCACGAAGAAGAGTTGGAACACAACATTATACCTATGCACCTCCAACACCTCCATCACCATAAGGAGAGGTATTTTTCAGGGAGTCTCCTTGTGTTCTCTTTGGTTCTGCTTCGTCTTGAATCCATTGAGCCATATGATAGATAACACAAAAACACTGTTATAGGCTTACCTCAGGCACTATGACACCATACAAAAATCACACACTTACTCTACATAGATGATATTAAACTCTATGCCACAAATTACAAAGCACAAGTTACCAATTTACTACAAGTCACCACGTAGTTCACCAAAGATATTGGGATGGAATTGGAATTGACAAATGCCGCAAGTTACATATAATACGCGGGAAGACTTCGAATTTGGAGAGTTTTGAACTGGACCATGGATTGGCCATCGAATTCATGGACAAGGGAGAGACATTAAGGTACCTGTGCTTCCAGCATGCGGACATCATTGACAACGCAAACATCAAAAACGCACGCAAGCACACATGCGATGCTCGCGTTCAAAGCATCATCAAAACACAACTCAACGCCAGAAATAAAATTAAATTCATCAACACTTGCCATCAAAAACCCTTATTCAACACTCACCACCCTCGACTCTCACACTCAGCAACTGCGTGAATCATGAGTGTGCACTTGATGAGCACATTGTTTTCTCTTCCATCTAAGACAAATTAAATCGTTTTATCTGTAATCAGGATACATTCAAATATTAGCACTTCCAAATTATATTTCAAAGAATTAATTACAAAATATCTAAAGGCTCTGATATTCAACTATTTAACAGCTATCCGATATTATCCATTTTCCGATGTACACTGAGAATTTTTTCCAACTCTTAGCCAGATGTCCTTGTGAAGAACTGCTGTCCAAAACTGAACAATTCAAATTGTTTCCCAAGGATTGTACAGAATACGCAGTACATGGTTCAGAGATCGATTTACAATGTGACCAGATCTATCCTGAATTTCATGGACCCTCAAGTGTTGCTAAATGCTCATTTGGGAAATGGAACATTCCAAAATCACAGTGTACTTTAGGTAATTATAGTTTAATCCATTGACAAATCCTTACTTACTTTGTTTATCATATATACTCTACCATTATCAATGTAACAATGATTCTTCTATTTATGAAACAAAAACCTTTTCTCTGTATAGAATCCTGCAGCTTACGAGACTATTTCGAATTAGAAAACGGTTATAAAACATTTTATGAAGATGACAAAGTGGCAAGAGACAAAGTATGTATTCCATTTTTTTTAAAGAGCATAACTTTTATCGTAATATACAAGATAATTTTGGAAGTTACTTCATGATGTTACTTTGAAATATGTGAAATTAATTGTTTAGATCATTAAATTGTTCCGGTGTTTATATGTAACGATTTATAAATGAAATATGAATTTACTAAAGTATCGAACAACGAAACAACCGGTAATGCTGAGCTATTAAAGGATTTTAAAAATGCCTCAAACGAACAAATAAAAAAACAAATAAAAAATAAATCAAATATTTTTATTGCTGTTAATATATAAAGACAAATGTACTTCTTATTTTGAGTTTAGTTTTCAACTTTGAAATAATATATTTTTTTTCATTAAAAGACTCGTTATTCAAAGCTAAAGCATAATGGAGAAATACATTTCACGTGTGACTCTGGTTATGAAATGCAGATTGGGAACGAAATCCTTGCATCATCATATTTAACAGTAAAATGTCAAAGAGGACAATGGGATAACCGATCTCCTGTTTGTAAACCAGGTAAATAAAAAAGAAAACCTATTATATTTTGCATTTCTTTTACCCTTTCAGTGTTTAACTGAGATTCACATGATCAAAAATTTCTTTTTATAATTGATTTATATTACATTATCTATAATAATACTAATTAAACTGAAAGAATATCGAATTAATTAGCGTTAATTTGTTAATAATAAACTTAAATAAATTCATATTAATCCTCATTAATTATAATTAATTATACTATAATCAAGTCAACTTATAGAATTGGCCAAGTTCGTCTGTCTGTCCGTCTATCTATGTCTGTCTGTCTGTCTGTAACTCGATATAATTAAGCTATTAAGATAGATCCAAGGTTCTCAATGGTATCATTGAATTAAGGGTACTCAAATTGGATGAAAATATTAGTTCATTTTATCATTCCATGTTGTTTCCATGAAATTTTACATGAAATTCTAACAAATACGTTCAAAACCAAATAATTTTGTTACCACTGCATCCATTTTAATGAAGTTTGGCATACTTACTCAGTTGTTTACGCTGATTCTGAAACTCAAAACCATTTTTGCCGTAGAAGCTTCGTTCACAAGTTAGCACAGTATTTAGATTACAGTTACTTTATATTTGATAGTTGATAATAAAATGATTTTTCAGATTTTTTTATGCCTGTCAGCCGATAGGCTTTGCTGCTAGTATGAGTATAAACAGAAATAATAATATTAATCAATTACATTTAATAGAGCATTTATAGTATAACATTTACACTGCATATCACTATGTTATTAAAAAAAATAATCTTCGTTTTCATTCTTAGCCAGATGTCCTTGTGATAAACTGAGACAAGCAATAGAGAAACGGAATTTAATTTTTAAGGATTGTACAAGCTATGCCACACATAATTCAAAGGTGGATTTATACTGTAATCAAGAATTTCCTGAATTTGATGGCTCTGAATCTGTAGCTATATGCAGTTTCGGAGGTTGGAAAATTCCGAATTCAAGATGCACTTACGGTAATTGTTTTTATTCATCTGTACAGCTGTAGTTATGTTTGAAATCTCATCTTCTTAATAGCGTAACTATACGAAATATCGCATTAATTATTCAAAGAAAAAAATACTAATATCTGCAAGCAAATACACCAAGCCCTCGCTACAAAACACAGACTAGTAGAAAAAAACAACAACACAGAACTGTACCATGGTAGATTTACACACCTAACACAATTCCAGAAAATAGCCAAGTTAAACTATATTGGGATAGAGACATAATAATAGTCAGAACCACACCACAAATTACCACATATTAGTCTCAAATGTAACAAAACCACATTTCATATAGTTATAGTTATCAAGAACATTCCAAACATAGCTAAAAGCATTCAGGAAAAATCTAAAAATATCTACTACTCTCCGAAGAAATGTATCACCAGAATAACGTTAAACATAAAACCTATTATTATTTCATCAATTTGTGTTATATCACACAAATTGTTCAAAAGGATAGACGAACTTAGAATAGACAAAAACATTTATTTAAAGTTACAAAAGACGGTTATCAATAATAATATTCAATAAGCAAATAAGAATATTAATAATAATAAAAATATTAATACTTGTAGTACGGGATCGTTATAATAATAACGGTCCCGTACTGCAAGTACACACCACAAAGCGTATTAGAGCTACCCTCATGTAAGCTGTACTGGGTCCGCCCCATTCGCACTGACAAAACCATATATCACATTTGTTGATACGGTCAACAAACAGACAGATATCATTGATATTGCAGTGCCTATCAGCAAGAACATGCAGAAAACTCATGCAGACAGGATCAGTAAATACACCGACTTATCCCACGAGCTCCAGAAGCAGTGGAGGGAGGACCCAGTACGTGTTGTACCCATTCGTCAGTCAGCCACTGGTCTGGTGCCTCACACACTGCACCACAACCTCAGAATGCAAAGATTTCACAAAAACACTTAAGAACAACTCCGGAAGTCTGTGGTACTTTGAAACAGTGTTTGAATACAGAAACAGATTAAAAAAAAATAATGTGTGTTCTAAAATTAGTGAGCTTGATAAAAAAAATTAAATAAGAGTCGCTTATAAAATAGAATGTTGACTATGTGGTTGCTTTTAGATAGGAGAAAGCAAAAGAACGATAAAAGAACGTGTAACTGAACACGGTAGATACATCAGAAGAAAAGTAATAACAGATTCAGAATTAGCGGAGCATTGCCTCTCAAAATGACATTGAATGAGTAATAGTATAAAGATACTAGAGGTTGAAAGATTATTGAGATTTTTTCGTAAAAAATACGAAAGTAAGTAACTTGAATAGAAGTGAAGGTGTAGAAGTACATGGACACATAGTAACTTAAGTTAAGGACTTGGTGTCACAATATATGAAATCTGGCAGAACTGTAGAGATAAGTAATTTACATTATTGAGGCGTCATTGTATTGTAAAATTTGATATTTTAATATTGTAAAGTGTAACAAAGAGTTAGCATTTTCCTGTTTAATTACTTGTCTTTGTTAATTTTAAATTTTAGCAACTTGACAAAGAAAAGGAGTTGATTCTTTCCGAAAATTCACAATATATTTTAATAAATATTTATATAGCAAACAAATTGGTGTACAATTATTTTATCTTTTACATAACAATAATAATAATAATAATAATAACAATAATAATAATGCGTCTTTCCACTTGACAATATATGCTTTGGTCCTTGACCAAATATGTTGTCTTTGCTGGGGAAATCCAAGGAAACATAATAATAACAATAATAATATAAAATTATAATAATCCATTCTTCTTTTTAAGAATCTTGTGGTTTAGAAGACTATTACTCTTTAGACAATGGTTCTGTAAAACTGTATGAAGATGGATATGAAGCCAGAGACAAAGTAGGTTTAAGTAAATCATTTTACTAATTCCTATAGTATTAGTAAAAAAAATTAATAATTTTTGAATAATTGTTTTGAAATTTACAATTTAATTAATAAAATAATATCTTTAAAATAACCAAAAATTTAAATCCGTAAATTTGTATTGTTTTGTAACATATAGTTTACTGAGATAACAATTAAAAGTTGGATATAGTTTTATTTTATGACGTTTAAAATATAAAACCTACAAGTTTCCTTAAAATTCAGTTATCTGTACATAGATGTATGAATAAGTATTATAAGCTTTTTTAAATGTTCCTCAAAATAATGTAACCAGTAGCTAACTATTGGATGCAACCCAATTTATATCTTTTAATTCTGTAGGGCTTTCTACTAATGTTTATGTGCAGTCAAAGTTAGTTACTTGGGGGTCAGTAATGTAATATCTAATCAGGCTTTGGGGTCCTGACTGTACGTGTGCGTAAGAGCTGATTAAAAACCAAAAACCAAAAAACAACAACTAGTTGAGTAAGTTGGACTGATTGTCCAGCATTTTAATGGAAAAGCGTTTAATAGACAGAGCAGTTCAAGATATCAATTTTATTACTAATTTTATATGTTTGTTTTTTTAAAGAACAAATATTCAAAAATTAAGGACGGCGGAAGAGCAGTTTATAATTGTAACAAAAAGTTTGAACTGTATCTTGAGAATAAAATTCAAGAATCATCAACATTAGAAATGAAGTGTCAGAAAGGCCAATGGGAGAAAATAGCCCCAATTTGCAAACCAGGTGAGGAAAAAGCATATTCTTTCGTAATAAATTACTTTTTTTTTGTTTGAATGAAATTGCACAGTTTTATGACGCAGGTGATTCTGATCTCATTACATTGATAATGGTATTTAAGAAATCAAATAAACAGATGCAATAGTGTATATATCAACATCCTTTTACTGTAAGATTATGCATTTATAATATTAGAGATGTCTTTGAAACAAAGGAGAATGGACTAAATAACTAATACAAAATAAATTCACAATTGATTCATCAATTTAAAGACGCCATTATTTTTTTTTTAATGCTAATGTTGATTTTAATAATGTTGATTTTGAGTGACAATGTTTTAAACATTCTTATTTTACTTTTTATTTTTTTAAACATCCCTATTTTATTTTTTGTTACACCGAATTTGACTTAGAAAAATATTTCGATGTTCGTTCTTTATAGGCCTATTTTTCTAAAACTTTGAAAAATAGGCCTTTAAAGAACGAACATCGAAATATTTTTCTAAGTCAAATTCGATGTAAAGAAAAAAGTAAAATAGGGCAGGGAATGTTTAAAAAGTTGTCACTCAAAATCAACATTATTAAAATCAATATGATAACCGGCCATGCTGGCGTGGTCGTGCGGTCTCAGGCGTCGGTCTGCCGTAAGGCCACTGTGCCGGTACCCGGGTTAAAATCCCGGTCGAGAGTATGGATGTTTCAATTTCCTTTCCTGTGTTGTCAGCCTCTTCTTCAATTTCTCTTCGGTCTGACGTCATTCCGTAATGGCGTCCTGGAGAAGGCAACGGGAAACCACTCCAGTATCTGTTCCCTTGTATAGCTACGGCTTCTCCTAGGGGTCGCCCTTCGGGGGTCACTAGGGTTCTGTAGACTGGAACCAATCCGGAGGGGTTGATCTACGGATTGTATGATCTATGATGGCGTTTTTAAATTGATGAAACAATTATGAATTTATTTCGTATGAGTTATTTATTTATCTTTTGATTGGAACGATTGGGTAAGAAATCTGTTAACATCAAAATAAGGAGGAATAATTCTAATATCTTTTGAATATTTAAAAAATATTCATTTCTTCTTTGAATCTGTTATTCTCTGGGCTTATCGAGAAATGTAATACAAACTTGCGCTGAATCTACACAAAAAACTTTGCAGATAAAAGCCACAGATAATAGGAATGCAACATATTGCATAGTAGTGAAGCTAAACTGGAGGCGGAGCTTCCAGTACTTTATGAATCACCCTGTATATGTTGTGCAATAGACGAATATCCTTGACTGCTGTTATTTTATATATTTTGTTTATATGTATAAGGCCGTGCTGGCGTGGTCGTGCGGTCTCGGCGGCGGCCAGCCATGGCGACCAGTGCGCCAGTACCTGGGTTCGAATCCCGGCAGTGGCATGGCTGTTTCTTTCTTCTTCTGTGTTTCGTCCAACGCTGTTCAAGGGGTCACAATGGTGATCTATGTCAGCGGATTCTTCTCACAAATATAATATATGTATAAGGGGCATTCAAAAAGAAACGAGCCGGAGGCCTAGGAACAGAAACCAGTACCTATACGTCAGAAGTATTGACCCTGGCTGTTGAGGCACTTGTCCCACTGCGATACAAGGCGGTGAATGGCTGTCTCGTAAAATTACCGGGGCTGCATTGTGAACCAATTCTGAACGTACTGCTTGACGTGGTCGTCCAAGGTGAATCGTTTGCCCCTCAGAGCCTTTTTTAGGGGACCAAAATTGGCGTAATCGCAGGGAGAGAGGTCTGCACTGTAAGGAGGGTGTCGAGAACCTCCCACTTGAATTTCTGCCAGAGTGCCGTAATTGTGTTTGAAGTATGGGGCTTTGCATTGTCGTGGAGCAGAATGACCCCAAGGGGTGAGCTTGCCTGGTCATTTCGATTTGATCGCTTGACAAAGGGTGGTCAAGGTTTGCGTACGCTGGGTATTCCCTGTTGTCCCGTGCTGCACGAAGTCTATCAGAAGGAACCGTCTTGGTCAAAGAAGAACGTCAGCATAACCTTTCCTGCACTTGTGTGGATGGCCTTGGATTTCTTTGGTGGTGGTGACCCTGAATGCTTCACTGGAGACAGACTTCCTGCAGCACGGGACAACAGTGAATACCCAGCGTACGCAAACCTTGACCACCCTTTGCCAAGCGATCAAATCGAAATGACCAGGCAAGCTCACCCGTGGGGTCATTCTGCTCCACGACAATGGAAGGCCCCATACGGCAAACACAATTACGGCACTCTGGCAGAAATTCAAGTGGGAGATTCTCGACACCCTCCATACAGTGCAGACCTCTCTCCCTGCGATTACGCCATTTTTGGTCCCCTAAAAAAAAGGCTCTGAAGGGCAAACGATTCACCTTGGACGACGACGTCAAGCAGTACGTTCAGAATTGGTTCACAATGCAGCCCCGGTAATTTTACGAGACAGACATTCACCGCCTTGTGTCGCAGTGGGACAAGTGCCTCAACAGCCAGGGCCAATACTTCTGACATACAGGTACTGGTTTCTGTTCCTAGGCCTCCGGCTCGTTTCTTTTTGAACGCCCCTCATACAGTAGAGCCCCGATTATCCGCGAGTGCCGCGAAATATTTTTTTAATTACGAACCTCAAAAAAAAATTTTAATCCAAACCAACAACAGGGAAAATACAATAGGCCCTAGAGTGCGAAGATCGAAAATTACTGACAGGTATATTGTGCATCGTGATCCTATATGCCTTCCTTGAATTTGTGGATGTAAACTTAGAGCAAAGGTTTCTGCTTTACTGTACATATTTTAAAAGTTTTACGTATTATGTTTTTTGTACAATAAAACGTAGTTTTTAATGATGAAAATTGTTTTTTCGTGTTTACACCTCATTTTTAGTCTTTTTTCGGGTTATCCGCGATTTTCGTTATCCGCGAAGCCCTTGCCACCCAATTCCGCGGATAATCGGGCTCTACTGTATTTATAATTTTTATCATCTTATACTTTTTAATTCACCTATGACTTTTGTTGGCGAAACTTGGCTAAAGATGCTTTTATTCGTTCTAATTAAAACTTGAGCTTGACAAAGCTTAAAGGCATCTGACTGTCGTCTATTACATATAATTCTTGTTGACTGTTTAAGCTCTGAAAGTAGTTAAGGGAAGAGTTTGAAGAGGGACATTCATGCACTATTTTGAATGACGGTCCAAAGTAGTTTCTTTTATTAACAGCAGAGTTTGAGAGAAAAATCGCACAAGATCCATTTTTCCTCCCATATCAGTCCAATTTTAACAACAACCGAATCTGGCAAAAGTCAGTACTCATCGAATTAGAGTGAAAAATTATATAGCAAGAAGAAATATTGCTAAAAAAGAGAAGATTCCTCGAAATTGAGGGATCAAGTTATAATCAGCCGAATGTTATTAAGTTTCTTTCTACTAATATAACTGAAATGTAAGTAATTTTTTTATTAAAATAAGAGACTTCGACGTTTCTCATCCTGAGGCTATTTCGCTATTGATGTAAAGGAATTCTTGAATGCCTGTTTCGATGTTGTTAGTTCTCTTCAGCCAAAATTACTAGTTTGTTCATCTTCTGTGATGCAGAATTAGTAAAACAAAAATGGAAAAGAAAATGAAAAGAAATTTAACGTGCCCAATGATTCAAAGAATTAAGAAAGCAAGAATTAAGAAACTCAGGGTGCGAATCCTTTCTTATAGCGTTGTGCCTTCGTTTGCTTTCTTAATTCTAAAAATGGAAAAGGACAATCAAAAAGCACAAAGCATAGAAAAAACATCATGAAAATAATGTCCCCTTGCCAGTTCCAATATTGCAAACAACAAAGATTAAGGAAAATGTTCAGTTTTTCGGCACTGGAACAACAACTCAAACAGTCAATTTGCACAGGTTTAATTAAAATGCTTAAAAATGGATAGATATGTAACTGTTTCGCATGATTACGTAGATAACGATTTGGGCCAAGAAGCCAGGTGGTAACCCACTTGATTACGGGCTGGAGGAGCTGGATTCAATGTCCGCAGATGGGCGGGAATTTTGCTGTGTTGAATTCTCCTCCAAGCGGGTCCGAGGGTCCACCCAGCCCTCAAAGAATGAGTGGCAGGTTTTGTCTTCAGCAAACAAAAACAAAAAATGGATAAAAAAATTACTAAAACATAAAGCATTTTAAGAATGGCTAAATGTAATAAGAGAACATTTATAAGAACTTTCTTATATTTGTTATATCTTGTTTGCATATCTCATACCTACTAAAACAAATCTTCAGTTAAAAATTATTCAGATGTAGTCAATTTCAATGCTAGTTTTGCATTCAATAATTTTTTAATGCTTTCGATTTTCAAGTAACTTCTTACAATTTTTATTATGAAACGGAAAGTAATACTGATTTATAAATTGCAGTTCAGATCCCTGAAGAGCAAACGATGAAACCACAACTGCAACATTGCGTAATAGGGACATCAAGCAATGGGGTATTTAAGAACCTAGGAAACAATGATCCATTGGTAGGTAGAAGCTAAGTTTATTGAAATTTTTCTCCCCTTCTGTATAATTATTCATTTAAAAACAAACAAATCTGCTCAGAAAGTTTAGCACAGATTATATGCAATTCGTCTTTTCTCTCTATTGTCTACGATTTCTGTAAACGAATAGTAGATGGCTAATAATTATTATCTATTAAATCAATAAATCTTCATTATTACTATTCATTATGCAGTGCTCACAAAAAGAAAGCGATAATAAAATCATTTTTAAAGCTCGCATTGCATCAATATCACTAATAGCTATTAAACAATGATCTACAGCAATCTGACATGGACAGTTACATTTTGTAATAATCTATTTTCACAGTCAATTTTTCATTGCAATTTTAAGTTTACTTATGAAGAACATCTGCAAAACAAATTGTGACTGAACATACTGAACGAT
>JAFIDM010029043.1:137173-163521 GCA_023159025.1 Thereuonema tuberculata | reverse complement strand
TATTTTATTATGCTGTTCAACCCGTTCTTTGTTTGTTTGTTACTTTACTCTAATTTTTGACTTGAAAAAAGGAAGATGTATACTTCCTGAAAATTTATCTTTGGTATTTAGTATTTAATAAATATTTTAAATACTAATGTGATGTGTGGAAGAGTTTACATTTGTTGAAAAAGTAAAACCACAATCTGTATAACAATGAAATTTATAATGAAAACATGAATTTATAATTATTTATAATGAAAAGAAAGGATATTTATACTTACTAGTTTCTTTCAGTTCATGAAAAGTGTTGGCTTCTATAAGATGGATATCATTTTCAAAATCCCGTACTCTAAACTTCATTTTTCTCTGCTAAAACCACAAAAAATAAGAATAAAACCAAACAACACATTACTGTAGACATTATAAGAAATGTAGCATCTTTAACATTTATTGATTATTAATTTATTGATTAAAGCACTCGTTCAATGTATTGCAAATTAACTAGACTATAATTAATGTTTTACATATCAATTATTAATAATTAGAAAAAGATACAAAATATGTTTCTGAAACTTATTGCATCCAGAAATTTAAGCAGGAGATTGTTTCCCGATAATAAGATATTACATCCAATGGGATCTTTTTATTACTTTAAGATTACACCCAACCCTCTGCTATAGCGCATTCTGCTATAGCGTTTTATTACTATCGCGCATACTTAAAAAGCTGCCCAAATACCTTTATCGCGCCCTGGTTGGTCGAAAAATTCAAATATTGCGGGCTCCGCCATTAAAAAGAGGTGAAAATAGAGTAAATTAGGAGTAAAACTTGAGGTCGAGGCACCAATAAGAATATTATTACCGTAAGTTCTTCAGTTCGGCTATCGCGTTTTCTGCTTTAGCGCGGCACCGATTGGGCGGGATAGAAGAGGGTTAGGTGTATAATTTTATCAGAGTGGGGCCGTTAACCAAGTGGTAATTCGCTTGACTGTGGCCTGGAGCAACCGGATTCATTCTCCGATTCCGGTGAAGATCGGTAACTTTTCCAGTGTGAATTCTTCTGCAGCCAGGTCCTAAAATCCGCTAAGCCCTCTGTACAGGGTGGCCGTAGCCCTTATTATGTTATTATTATAGTAAGGGGTACGGGAACTTCTCGGCCACCATGTAGAATGGGTATTGGATTTCTTTCCCATGTGAGGTAGTGTTGCGTAATGTTTCATTTAGGTGGGGCAGTGTTGGGTTAACCATCCGACGACATTTCAGTCACTGAAACGTTAGACTTCAGTGAGACATATCTATCTACCTATAGTTGTCAGAAATATGACAAAAAGTTTTAAGAAGTAAATTGGCAATTCAAAGTCATACCACTTATTAGAAAGGTGGAAAATATAAGGATACTTTTGAAAACAAGTAGGATGTTCATTTTAAAAATTAGACCTAATAAGATATTTTCAGTTTTAAACAAAAAACACACAAGACTGAAATGTAAATTAATAACTTTTAAAATTACTTAAACGAGTTGCGTTCCGTGATCTCCTCCTCTAATAAAGCTGATGTCTTCTGGAAGAACGGTGATATTGAGAAAGAGTTGCATTTCGGCACCTCGAAACTAGTTTACGCAATTTTAAAAGTTTTTAATTTGCATCATAGTTTTGTGTGTTGATGTTTTTTAAAATAGATTTTATTGCACACGTAAAAATGTTGTTAAGATATATTTCATCTTTGTAGGATATTTTGTTTCATAGTTTACTGAATTCCCACAAACACAGAACTGATAGGTTTTGGTCTTTCTGCACCAGTCAAAGACATGTTTTAAATTAATCGTTACGGTTTTAATAATTTATTAATTAAAATTCAAAACTGAAATTTCACCAAAGTTTCATATATTATTCTGAATAGCACAGAATAACTTTGTTAAAAAAATTCCCCCCAAAAAATTTATTATTGAAAACTTTATGTCAATTTTTATATTATAGATTTAAAATTTAAGACACATACTGAATATAATAGATAGATATATTTTAAGAGGCAATTGTATTTTTAAGAAATTTTTGTATCTTGGAAATCAATAACATTATAAAAAATTATAAAACATTTGAACATTTCCTTTGCTTCCCTTAAATATATATATATATATATATATATACAGTCGGACCCCGATTTAACGAACCCCTATTTACCGAATTTCGCGATTTAACGAATTTTTCTTTTTCCCCGATTAAAATGAAGGCAAAAACCCCTATTTAACGAATAATTAACCCCGAATTAACGAATTATTTCAACAGCCGAAAAAAAAAAATTTTTTGTATTAGTTTAGGTAAACAAACCTAAACATACCTAATGCAGCAGGATATAAATGACGCTGTATTTTCTTCTCTCCATAAAATCGAAAATGAACTTTTTCGAGTCAGGAATCAGGAGTCAAACATTACTCAGTACATACTTTAAAATTTCAAATTAACTAGTGCGTAATTATTCGCTGCATTATTAGCTGCTAAATAAAAAGTGTGTAATTTCTAATTATGGGTGTTTTTGTATAGTAGCTTATTAGGGCTGTTCCATAAGTTAAGTGCAGAATTTTTTTATTTTGGACCCCGATATTACGAATAAACCCCGATTTAACGAATAAAATTTTCGGTCCCGATGAATTCGCTAAATCGGGGTCCGACTGTATATATTATTTAAATACTAAGACATTACAGTCCTGCTATGTTCTACATCGAGATCCTGTGTGCAGGTGCTGAAGTTAAATAGAATTAAATTACATTAACCCAAATGATAAAATTAAATTAATATAAAGCAAATTTAGAAAAAAATATCTTACATTCTAATAAAGAATACAAATAGAAATTAAATAATAATAATAAAAAAATAACATGTGAGTGTATAAACAACTAATACAATTTTAAAAGAATAAACTAATACAATTTTAAAAGAATAAAAAATATATTTATTTCTAAAATAATGATATAAATGACAACTATTTATCTGAAATTAAATATCAACTAGAAATTAAAATAGAATACTCAGTACATTTAATATTTATGAGTACAAGTCCATTATAACATTTGAATAAAATAATAAAACATTAAGAATAAAAAATATATATTAATTATAAATTCCACTTTCTCTTAACCTGAATTAAATCGCATATTTGATAATGTTTAACTTTTTTATATGAATTACAGTTAAATACATTTATATGTAATTGGCTGAAAATTTGTTTCAAAATTCTTTCCTTTACTCTTAATTCATAATTATTTTTTGGTTGATCAAATTTAATTAAACTTGTCCAAACATTTCTTGTATTATTTTTTTTCTTCCGTGCTTTTTAAAAGGATAGTCGTTGAATGAAAATTATGCATAATAAAAAATGTAGATGACTCTCAACTGCTGTAGCAGAATCTTATTCAATATTATAAAGTTTTTTTTTGTTCTGTATTTAGCATTTTTCATTACAATAAGAAACAGACACGCACAAGAAAAAGGAATCACTGATCTGTTTTTTGCAGTTTTGATCCCGGGAATCCAGAACAGCTGTTTCAGGCTTCCTTGTTCTTGTGCTGTATGTTTCTTATTACAATATAAATTATTTTCCGCACGTTAAAGTTGTCACTAAATGTATTATTTTTTTATAATTTACTCCTTCACAGACTAAGTTGTTATTAGCGGGGATTAAATTCTGCCTTTTTTTATTCTTATTTTATACTTTGTTGTTTTTTTCTTATGTAGGGTTATTTATTTGTTGACTTTTGTTTCCTTTATATGTTTCTTGGAATCACCGACTATAAGATACTGGACGAATCCAGCTGATGAAGGCTAGGAAGCTTGAATAAACGTCATAAACGTCAAACACGCTGGCAAACTGTCGGCTACGGTGTGCTGGGTCATAGGCGGGTTTTATGTTTCCACATAATTTCCAGGTGGTATTTATAGCTAATGAGATACACTTAGTTATGTACTCATAATGTATATGAAACAAATATGTATAATCACAATTTAACACGGGTGAAATCGCGGGGGAACGCTAGTATTGTATAAAAACATTTAGATACATAAGGAAATTTTATTCTCCTCAGACTTCATAAGTGTCAATTAAAAAGATTCTGAAACGGAAAGTAAATTATTTCAAATAAATACCATACCATAATCTTACAGGGTCCTCTTCCGTTTTCAAACATAAGGAAGACAACTCTGTTATTATTGCTAACTAATCTAAACTGCTTTGTAATAATGAATTACCTTTGTTTTTCTGTCCTTGGGATTTTTGTTCATCAGAAGATAAACTTGAACTCCTCCTAAAGAAAGAAAATGAATAAGAATTAAAGGAAAAGAATTTTATTTACAAGAGAAATTTAAATTTCCTCCAATGAAAAATTAAGACTAAAATTAAAAGGCAGCTATTTACAAAATCATGTTTCACTGAACTCTTTACTATTCTTACTTTTAAATATTATAATAAGTTTAATTATTAGATTACAAAATGTTAAGCTTATGTATATTATTTTAAAATTATTTTGATGTGAATACATTTTTTACAATAACCATCCACTGAACTGAATTGAACTGAAATGATAAACATTGAAATCATTCAAGAGAAATATCTGAAATTTATAACAATATAAGTTCATTCACTGAAGTAGTTATAATATGACTTTAATCCACTATAAAAAGCGTTTATAAGACAGAATATGGGAAAAATAAATTATAGGACAACCTCCTTTATAGTTATAAGACAAATAAAGTTAAATTTATAGGACATTGACATATTGTGACATGTAGATGTCAAAAAATGAAATATAAAATTCTTTTTTCCATTTTTTCCACTTTTAAATTTTTTTCATTCTTTAACTTGATGGTTTCGAATAAAAGAATGATTTGCATTCTAAAAATTGTAGTAATTTTCTCTTTAGTTAATAAACCACTTTTTCATCTTTTTACGATGTTGTTTTTTCAAATGGAAACCGAAAATTAATGTTCTTTACTACGCTAATGGAAAAAGATTTTCTTTAGGAGGAGCATGTTGGAACATGAAGAGAAAAAAGGGTGTGACCAATCTCCATTATCTTTCTGAAAATAGAAAGCCTTTTTGAAAGAAAAAGTTATCAAATTTTTTTTTAAAAAAATTATGAGTTTTGATTTGTTTTGGAGAAATGGCTATCCTTACATTGAGTGCTATTAAGAACTTTTTTTAGCCCTGGCTTTAATAAAACATTTTAAAAAAGAGAATGATAAGCGAATTTTATACAAAGAAAGATGGCGTCGGATAAGAATATAGAGAGAAAAAATTTTTTGTTGTGACAGGAATGATCTCGTGGTTTAAGCGGTAAAAACGCAGATCATCTGATCTGAGATCCCACGGCTCGAATCCGGGGCGAGGTTATTCTATTTTTTTATTTCAGATTTTTATATGGAAATTATTTTAGGAAAGATATTTATTTTCATATTTGCTTTTTTTGTTTGATATTTTTATGTCTTTTTTTTTATTTTTAAGCGAGATATATTTTTTATCTTATGTTTTTTTTTCTCCCATATATTTTTAAATTCAAAATTATTTTAGAAAAATATATCTTATTTTTAAAAATCTGTTTTCTTTATTTATTTAAGATGTTTGCAAGATTTTTTAAATGAAAGAATGCAACACAATGATTTTACAACCTGAACCATGATTTATTAGCAGTAATTACAGAAGAAAAAAAACATAATTTTAAATGAAAATTGTAATTATGAATTAGATAAAAGTGATGTACAGCACTGACGTCTTCTTGTTCTTGTTACAGCAGGGGGTGGTTGATGTCTTCTCAGGAAAGGAAACAGTCTATTATGCACTAGTTCTTTGACCAATACATCGTTGAAGTTTTTATTCAGTGTGAAATGTGAGAGTAGATTGTTCATAGATTGTCCACAGCATCTGGCCATACCATACACCAGACAATATTCTCCACAAACTGTTGAGAACGGTAGCTGTAAAGTAACGGAATTGCTTTGAAAAGATCGTGAGTTTTGGCGTAGAAAACGTCGGATGTAGGGGTTACATGGTGAAAGTCCATAAGAGTCAAAGAATTCTCCTTCTCTGCCGGAGAAGAACACAGACACCCAGTGACTTCCCGGCTAGGTATTCTTATCGAAATTAATAATGTAGAGTGATTTAGTGGCATGAGTAGGGAGTTGATTGTAGGTAAAAACACCGCCAAAGTATTCCTTCGTCTTAGGGTGTGATGAGAGGCAGTAGGAGAGCTCGAGAGTATTCATGATGGTTTTCACTCAAGGAGAATGTTACGTGCTGCGTCTATTTCAATAATTTTTTGAAATTCTGCATACACTATCACATTCACTGTTTTAGGAAGTGCTCTTTGAAAACTTAAATTAATTCTCACCTTACCTTGTTGGATTAATTGAAGATGCTGCTCGTTGCTTGAATTGTCCACTGATAAGTCAAAAACAAATAAAGAATTTCCTTTACAGAAATCTGTGTAACTCAGAGAGAAGTCTTCATTTGAAAGGGATTTGTTGGTAATTGTACGAAGAGAAAGATAACTGCGGACGTACTTGTTTTGATTGAAGTCGGGTTTGAAGGGGTGATTCGGAATGTTCTTTCCGTCCACAGAGATGCTGATGTTATTGATTTGAAAATGATGAAAGTTAAAAGGATTTTCTTTAAAGGAACCGTTGAATGCAGAATTCTCTACCAGACCCACGATGACTCTCTTACGAATTTGGCTAATGAAGGCATAATCAATGGAACCTTGCAAATTGCCTTGAGGTAGAGAGAAAACTTTGCACTCAACTCTGTTGATAGGATATTTGGCGGAATTTTCAAGTAGTGTTTTGGAATGAGAGATGATAATGCTCGAAGAAAGTTTAATCTTTCGTACAAAGAGGGAGGCATGTTCAATATGGATTTTAAAGGCAGGAGCGTCTTCAGGGGAAAGTAGACAGAATGAGTTCTTGTTACAAATTAGTCGAATATATAGATCAGCATTTTTGAGTAGCGCTCTATTCTGTTGGAAGATGTCTGAGTGTATCCTACCTAGTAAATCCATTACTCTCCCTTCTTTGAATAGGTCGTTAAGTTGTTTCAATCCAGTATTCGTAGATGTGGCAGGATCAGTTTCATTAAAGGTACCCGGTTTATCTTGATACCATCCTGAAGCAGTCAGTTGAGACTCTTTCACATCTCGATCGAAATTGAGAAAGTTTTCAAAATAAGCTCAATAGGCGTAACAATTGTCCGAGTTGGAAACGAGCTTATCGTTTAAGTAAATGTCTACTTGACTGAAAAGAGCATGCAAAATAAGATTAACTGGACTTACTTTGTCGGCTGCAACAATTGCATCGTTGTTAGCTCTCTTGACAATGCGAAGTTGGAGATGGATAAGGGTCTGAGAGAGATCTAAATATTCTTCACCTGCTCCGTTGATAACAAATTCGATTAGGCTGTTTTCATTGAGGGAGGAGATTGGGTGGAATTCGCTTTCTGTTGTGTCGTTAATAGAAACAGTTGTTGGTGGTAATGCGAAGAGGTCCAGTTGGTTATGAAAGCATTCGCAGCTTTTTGGATGTGGAAACAAGGCTGAGGAAGCCATGGAGTCATAAACTGAAGATATCCTTCTTCCTCTTGTATTTTCGATGTTCTTTAGGTGGGGGGTGGAATTGAGGCCCGTCGAGCAAACCTCGCATCAGTTGCTGATGTTTTGGAGGCGGAGCTTTGTTTTTTCCTTCTCTTTTTCGCTTCTTTTTCCCACGACCTCCTTGCAATGGAGAAGAAAGAATGTCTTTAATGGTTTCTTGAAGTTGTGTTTTTGCGGCTTGTTTAAAAGGTTGTCCCTGCTCGATGTCGTCCAAAAGGTGAGTACCTCCACGTAAGGCTGAGCGTCCTGCTGATATAGCTAATTGTTTGAGAAGTGGCTGCACCCACCGCGATAGAGATGAAAATAGACCTCCAAGCCCATGGTCTCGCTGACATCGTCGACCAATGAAAACGGATATATCAGGGAGAGGGGGGGAGGTGCCACGGCCTGCCTGTGTTGAATAGTATTGCTGACATATCAATGGATCACAGTAGTAGGGGATGGGCAACCGGCGAACCATGTTAGCGAATTGTACGAAAATGAAGCTGTACTGTAACATGGCCTCTTTCGAAGAGAATGGGCAGTCCTACATCGTCACACAAGTAAATAGAAATGGTTTCGAATAAGTGACGTAGTAAAGATCGATAGTAGAAATTCGTCGGCGACTCTGTGATGAGGTCACCGTCACTTCCTCGAACTTGAACCATGCGGAGCAGGGGTGTCATTGTATCTCCAACAAAGCTACTTTCCATGATATCAGAATAAATATAGATACTATAAAATCCTCCGTATAAATCGAGAACAGAGAGCTTCTTTACTCTGGTGGAATTCTTGCTCACCACCGAATCCTAAGATCCCTGAAAGATGTTTTGACTATTGCAATTGGTATGGCCCTGACACTTGAATCTCTACTTTACGTGAAAGAGGATTGTAAGAAAACTTAACTCCTGTTTCATTTTGATAACGATGCTACACAATATTGTTAAGAATTTTGATGAATTGTTCTGGATCTGAATAATGACCGGGGATAATGTTTAGAACTGAAAATGAAGCGACCAGGGTAATTTTTTTCTTTTATAAAATACTTATAGTTGCTTACTTTCAATAACTATATTTAAAAGTTCTAGCAGAGATACTTCCATATTAATTATCACTTTGGGCCTTTAAAGTTCGCTGCTTCGATTTAATGCTTTTCACCTGTATGCAGATTTTGAATTACAGTTCACTTCGATCATGTCAATGGCTTTTTACTAGTGTGAATACTAAATGATTTTTCACTAAACGAAATTGGCTCTTGGTTCCATTTCACAACTTCTAATGATTCCTTAATCATTACTGTGTTATGCGCACGATAAAGTTTCGTTTCTTTCCGTTTACTATAATGCACAAACTAAAAGTTTTCTCTGTCACCTTTACTTGAGAATTCACTAATAATAAACTTGAATTAGGCTTGCTTTAACTAATTCGGTAATTTACTATTTTACTGTTCACTTACAAAATTATTCAACTCTCGAATAATTTTTATTGTTCATTTACTTCTTATAAATTTTCCTAACGTTCACTTAGTACGTTTCTTCTTTTCGAGTTTCCCAATCCAAAATGAGGAAATAAATAACTTTTCGACACTTTCAGATTTGCGTCTACTTAATATATGTTCCTTAATTGTCCTTATTCCAGCGTTGCTTTCGCTGTAGGTAACCGTCCTTATCCTTTTCACGGAATCCTCACGCAAATTCCTATAGTCGAATCTCAGTAGCAAATCGTCTCACACTCAAAATTACCGCCCAGCTTGAGTCCCAATGCAAGCGGCGATCTAACTTCTCGAATCGGAGTGCTCACATGTCTTGTCTGACGTCATAGTTAACCTGGTGGCACTTTCCATTATAACTCAAGGGTCCAGGTTAATAATCGGACTGACCCATTATAATAATTCTTAATTAAACAACTAAAGACGATTTGATCGATTTGACTTTAAATTAATTTTATCTTTTAATCAACATTAAATGTTAATTTTCTTTTGAAGCTCTAATAAATTACTTTTAATAGTTTAATAATATTTCCAGGGGCGGAGTAATTTAATTTATTATTTCACCTTCAAGAACATTAGTTTCAGGCAATGAATTAGGATCGATGTTGATGTAAAAGTTTAATGACTTAATGGAAGTTGTATCGATATTCTTTGATATTGGTGGTCGGGTACCTCCAACTGTTTCATTTATAATAAAAAATCTTACAGAAGGGTCCAACGAGTCTTGTCGGGAAACCATCCGGGATTCATCTAATCTTAAAATATTTACTAGGGGTTCGGATAAAATGACCTCTGAATTTTGAGGAATGGAGACGACAACACTTTGTCTCTCATCATTAAAAATGAATTTGATATATTGACTGAGTTGTTGAAAACTATGGTCTTCGATTGCCTTTTGAAAAGTATTAATCATTCCTTGCACACTTTTATAATTATGCTTGAGAGGCAATTGAACCGTGAGGGAAGGGGTTTTGGTGATGCTAAAATTCCCACCAAGCTGGGAAATATTATGCCATGTATAAGAATATTGAATTTCCGTTAGTGCACATTCATAATTCTCTTTTAGTTCAATTCGTTTAGGAAGTTTTGTCGTAAAAGATAGAAGTGTATTATCGGGAAAATATAAGGCGCTGGAATTGCTGGGCAAAGTAATACAGAAGTTATCCATACCTTTTTGATGGTTGAAGATCTTTTAATCCAACTATCAAATTCAGGGCCATAACCTAACCACTGCACTAAATATTCTTTCGTCCGTCCTCGACCACGTTCAGACAGGATTTTTTCAATGGGATAGTGAGAGTGGTAGGGTTTGAGAATCACTTGTAATTCTTGTGAATAGAATACCCCCTCGATGATTTCTCCTTTATCATCACGCAGGATATAAACGGGAGGCTTTCGCTTAACAATACGAACAATTGTGATGACTTCTCGCGACCAATGCCCAGTGTATCCTTTCGCGAATGGTTTTCTCACGCCACTAACACGTACCCGATCGCCTATTTGCGGAGTGGTTGAAGGAAGCGCCACGCTCTCTGACCTTGCTTTGTGAGGTTGATATAAGTTCCTCCAGACATGTGATCGATTGTCCTCTCCCACTTCATTTGGAGCTATTTTGATGCTACGGTGGTAAGAATTATTGTAGGAGGTTACTAGATCATTTAACACGTCAATGTAGCGATAACGTCCAGTGTAATAAAAATATCTATACATACGTTCTATAACAGATCGATGGAAGCGTTCCACTATACTTGCTTTAGTATCTGAATGTGTTACAAAAAAAAGAATATCGCAATCTTTTAGAAGACTTTGGAATTTCTTATTTAAAAATTCTTTACCTTTGTCTGTTTGAAGGAAATGTGGTGGCGTCACGTCCGATCGTTCCAAACGAGCCTGGAAAGCTGCTGTAACATGAGTTGCACTCTTTGATTTTAACGGTAGAAGAAAGGCCTTCTTAGAAAACACATCAATATTCGTCAAAAGAAATTTGTATCCATCATTCTGACGGCTGATCGATGAAAGGTCTACTAAATCACTTTGCCATTGATAATGAGGTCCGTCTACTACTACTTTGTTTCTCGGGAAACGATATCTGACTTGACGAAACAATGAGTATGTGTCTTTCGAGCTAAGCCACTCCTTCACTCGCTTCAAAGTGATTCGAGAGTGAATCAGTTTTGCAGTTCGATATAACTTTTGAATGCCACCAAATGAGGTGGGGTGTGTAGGATTAAAGTAGATGCTGTGAATAATGTCGTCAACATCATTGAAGGCACTCATGATTACTCATAAGATTTCCAATGATGTAAAATTTCCTCAAATGGCGGGGATTCGTGATTGCCTTGACTGGAAGAACTACTTCCTCTTTCTCTTGACGCACCCGGTTCTGCTATTCCAATATCAATCATATGAGGACGTGATTTTTGTAATCGTTTTAATTTTTTATTGACACGCCTTGCTTTTATCCGTTCCATCATGCTTCGCCATTCTTTAGCATTTCCAAAATAATCTTTTTTGAGATTAAGTTCATGAGAAGGGCTCGAAAGTCTGCCATCCTGCAGGAGTTGGATTGTCAATCCGTGCAGGACGAGCGATGTAATTGATTAATTCTAAAATATTGCTACCTGGAATTCTAGCATTGCTAACATTTAGCTCACCTGTACTCGGGTGCCAGGAAACATTAGGATGTGATCTCAACTGTTCGAGTAGAACATGACCTTTGGATCTAAAACTTTTGGGGAGGATCATGTGAACCATACGTGTCCACGAATCTTTTCCATCTGCTACATCTTTTTCCTTTGTTCTCCCACTCTATTTTTCTTCTATCGTTGGCGGCAAAGCCGCCGGTGGGGGTGAGGGGCGCGCATGGCCAAATCGTCGATGATTCGATATTGTAGTTGACGGAAGAACAGGCGATATTTCCTTTGTAAATCGTTGACAAACTTCGATTTCATATCGTCAGGAAGATTAGGATTATCGAGTAGTTCTTCCAGTTCAGATTGTAATAATTCCAATTTTCTAAATAGCGGTTGATGTATATGAAACTTTTCAGTGGGCGGGAGTCTTTAATGAACCATTTCTTCTGGCACCAGGAGGAGTTTTTTAACGTTTTCCATTGTTACGACCCACGTCCTAAGATCGAGCCGAGTAAGCCGCCAATGGCAGGAATCAAAAATGGTGAGAACCCTGACCCGGATTGGATTAATACTCTTCTATGTTTTTGTACAAGCTGCTTCGGTTGTACTAGACAGCGCAGACTTTTTTTGTAGCGATGGAGTTTACGTTTTTGAGCAGCACTAATTGGTAAATTTCCGTTCAAAACGTTTTTCACAATTTCACACAAACATCGTATTAGATCATCCGGGCCATGACGGATAGCTCCTTTGATCTGGGGTGAATTCAATGAAGGAAATGCTTGAAGTAGAGTCCTGTATTTCACAAGACATCGTGGCGAACCTTTTCTCATGGTGAATGAATCTCGACTGCCGCTATCCACTGACCTTGTCCCTCTTTATCAGACAGGGTTTTTCAGCGAGTAGATAGTTAGAGGGGTGTCAGCAAAAATCCCCGTACGAATGCGGAATTCATCTCTCGTTTCTGCTTTCAAATCAATAAACAAGTAACCATAACTCGATTTAGTGGCAACTTTGTATGCTTCGAGAAACCCCTTTTCATTCTCGGGGAACAGCTTCCTCGCAAAATATAGTATTTGTTTTTTGTCTCTCACCGATTTAAAGATCACAAAGTAATGGGTGTTCAAAGAAATTGTGCGATGAACTTTATCTTGATAGAAAAGATTTTTGACTAAGTAGATAACACTTGTATTTTTGTGATGGCTATACTTTGTAACTGCTCCACCACTGAAGCCTTCGAATGTCCCATTAAATCATCTAAAATTATTAACTTCCTCTGAAGAGTGTTTAAAATCTGTAATTTTGGTATTCTGTCGACAAATTGTATAAAACTTGAATAATCCAACATCCACGACTGATAGACACCATAATACCATGTGATTTTCTCTGGAGGTGGATCAATCAGAAGACTCGCATAATGTAAAAATTTCAATACCCAGATTGTCTTCCCGGTTCCGGTAGCTCCCGAAATTAAGAGACCAAATGGATGATTCAGAGTAAAGGTGTCTTTTTCAACGACTTCCATTCCTTTATGATAACTATCAACCTTTTTTTATTTTCCCCGCATATATTTTTAATGAAGTCAGGTGATCAGAAAAATATTATTCAAGTGAGGTAAGAATCTATATTTTACCCAAGGACAAAATTTTAAAGAAAAATTAAAAGACAACCAGACTGTTTTCAAATTGAAAAAAAAAATAACTTGCTTTCTTTTAATTCCGAAAAATGATTATGATTTTTATATAGTCAGAAATAATGATTTAGTTAAAAAAATTTTTACATGATTCAATTGAATATGAATAAAAAAAACATAGTAATCAACTTTCTTTCTTTTTTCAAACTATTGAAAAATAATTAAATATTACAGACATATTTAAATCTGAAAAAAAAAACTTAAATTCCTGTAAAAGGATTACATTTCTTCAGCTGTACTTTTAATTTTTAAAGGAATAATAAATTCCATTTTCTTTTTTTTTCAAAGAACAGTTATTCAATGATTATATCAAGATTATACAAAGAAACTTTTTTTAAAAAAATAACATTTCTTAGGTACTATGCAAAATTAAAAAAATTAAATGGTTTTCTTTAGTCCAACACCTTTTTGCAAAATGATTGAGTATTGTATAGAAAACATTTTATATTTTGGTTATACATTTATTTATTTTTTAATATGTTCAAATCAAATTTCTAACTTTTGAACTTCTTTACATAAAAACAAAAAATTATTTCATTATATGATCTGTAACTTTATATAAACAAACAAAGTAGAAAAAATGTTTTCTTTTATATGACCAACACCTTTGTAAAAATAGTTAAAAAATTTAAGGCAGTCAGACAAGGTAATTTCTGCAGACTTAATTCTCTGTGGGAAAAAAACCCAATAATTTTTAGTTTTTGCCTGGCTGGATGAAAAAAAATATATGCACAAAACTATGGAAAAAAATTACTAGTTTTTTCTCTCTCTTAAAAACCGTAGGGAAGTGTCAAAAATCTATTGGGAATAATAACTCTTTTATTATAAACAGCTCTGTAAATTTTAACCTCTGTCTTGCTAACAATTTTCCTATCCCTTGTTCTCACAATTTTATGAGGATTTTTAATGCTCACCTGAGATGGCATGCTATCCTCAACAAGTTCATGGACCATTTTTTCCAATAGATCAATTGTAATTTCTTTTCCTGTCCCGTAGGAAAGGTAAAATCCTCTGATTTTGATCACTGTAAAAGAAGATTCTCCCATTTTCGAAGACTCTATTTCATAGGCATAATTTTTAGGCCCGACACTACAGAATTTGGATATTTTATATTGAGGCCCGAAGGATTTTCTCACCTCATCACACATAGAACCGAGAAGATCACCTGTTACTATTGGACATTCACATTTTTCGTTATGTATAAAAAACACATATACATACATGAAAATCTAAGGAGTTCCATGTAATTTAAGATTTCTAAACGGGCATGGCATATTACAAAGACCGCTAGCACAACATTAGTGTGACTTCCTGTTGGGAGAATTTGAGTGTCATTCTTTCATTGTACTTGGGCAATCTTGTTGTTATTAAAAAAATTGACACTGCTGACTGATTTGCAATCGTCGTTCAGCAATTTAAAAAACTCTTTTGGTTCACTAATGTATCTAGCCTGAGTCCTTTGAACGGATTGAGCTAATTTTCCATAGAAACTATTGAGACATGTCTTGGCAAGATTTCGAAGGGGTGGATTATTTTTGATTTTCTTCTCTTCTAACTGTATATCCTCTTTTTCAAAAAAGTTGGAGATGTATTGTTTCTTTTGTTCCATGGTAACACAGTCTGGAGGATAATCTGAATTTGTTTGCTTGATTTTCAGAAACATATTCACATAATCTGTAAATAAACCTCCCAAACATATCTGGCGATCGTATTGTACAGTCGCAGGAAAATGTCAGACATGGCATAGTTCCAAGATTTTGTAGCCGCGTTCGATTGAACGCTCTATTTCGAACCCGACCCATGAACCCATAAGTGCCCTTTTTTCATCATCATGTTGGCAACGAGTCTTCACTTTCTTTTCTAGACATGTTCTGCACAAAGGGAAAAACAACTTCTTTTCCCATCTGTAGGGGAGAGTTGAATAATACAGATTTCTTGGAGGGAGAATTTTACACTTGATAAGACCACAGTAACCCTCTATCTCTGTGCTCGTAAAACTATTCAAAATCTTTGGGATACCAACACAATATTTCTTATATTTCAGTACATAAGGGTACAAACTTAAAATGTCAAAGTATTTAATGCTCTCTTCTTCTTTTACACGGTGCAAAAGACGGATTGCCTCTACTCTACCATCATAATAGGTATCTTTCGGTCTGATACAATCTACAATTTTGATTTTTTCAATAAACTCTTTTAACTCTACATTTTCTTTAATTAATCTTTTAAATTGGCATTCCCAAATTTTCTCACAAAGAAACCCATGTGAGCGGAAGAAATTTTCTCGCTCCATTGTCCGTTCAAATAACTCTTGCATTGTAACTTGGGAGTTCGGGTGTCTTAGGCCCCTTTGTTTGAAACATGCCAAACAACCATGAAAAAAATACCTGTAAAATTCAAATATACAACAGGAGGGGGGGGGGGTGATACCCATCGACATAATAACGATCAAGAATGCGTCTCTCGGATGATCGATAAGCATTTTCTATCTTGATGTTGCGTTGGAATTCTACCCATTTTATCCATTGAATGGCTATTTTTGAAAACTGTCTTGGGGGAAGAAACCCATCTTCCGGAATTAAAGAGATAGTGTTTTCTCGGAGGAAAAGGGCTCTGAATACTTGCATACAGACAGCAGAAATTGTGAATGCTGTTCGGAACGGACAAAACCCTGTAACTTGTGAAAACAAATCTCTGAACTTCATACAACTTGTTTGTAACACTCGCACATCCTGAGTACAGTATGAAATGAGTTCTTTTTTGAAATCAAAAACTGTATTTTCTTGAGTTGCATTCCACTTAGTGAATTTTTCAAAATCTCCTGGCTTCATGGATTCGGCATTATAATATTGTAATGGAGAAATCGCTCCAACATAGTTATAATTTCCTCTCCTGTTAAATAGAAAGGGGAAATAATCTTTCTTAATTGAAGGGTCGTTGATACCGAACATGTTTGGTAAACTGGCCAGATTTGTTGCAAAATAGGCAAATGAATCAAGAAATCTGATTTTTTGATATTGCATGTACAAAATTTTATTTCCATCGAAAATCACCCTGGACTTTAAATTGTTTTCAATAAAATATTGAAGTATAAAATGGGCATCGTAACCTTTTGAATTATGAGCAATAAATGTCACATCCAAACCGTCATATTCTCTCAAAATCCATACACAAAATTCGCTTTTAGCATCCTCTCCAAAAAAGAAGCACCACTTGAGTCCTGTTTCAGGAGCACAATTAAAGCAAGTATCAGGTTCCTTCTTCTGACAAAGATCACATGTACTTTCTGTCACAGCCAAATTGACGACATGCTCGAGAATCTCACCACCATTGCTATCTGTTTAAATCAAATCCTCCACACGACACTCAAAGTCATAAAACACAAAACGGGAGTTTCTAAGATTCTGACTTATTTTAGGTAAATTCAGTACCTTCATAAAGCAGCGATGGTCCTGTTCCACATACATTTTGCAATTTCTACAATAATTGAAAAAGCAATAATGCGACTTCTTAGCACTAAGATCCATTTCCTTCCCACCTTTTGCATTTCATAAACTGTTCACAGTCGGTTAATTTAATCACGGACTTGGAGTCTGATTTAGTTCTATGATTTTGAAAACAATTAGGCAACTTAAACCACCTGAGACATGTCTCACATTGTTTCCATTGCTGTACCTCGCAATTTCCCGAATTCTTACATGCACAACAAAAAAATATTCAATGATGACCGTCCTTTTTCGAATACTTCTTAAAACACTTTATACAAAAGAAAGGACTCCCATAAAATCCACTTAATTTGGTTATAAGAGAAAAATGTGAATCATGCAAATAAAGATATCATATCTTACGATCGGGTTCTGGGCCAATAAAAATAGGTCTATCATTGTCTTCTCTGGAAATTATATATATTTGATAGCGAGGCCACAAATATTTTGAAATTGTTGGACTTCAGGCAGTCCACAGACATCTCCTATTTTTACAGAAGCTGCTGTGTGCAATGTCTCTACCCTTCGATACTGAGCAAGCCTTCCTTTGACAATTGAAGTCTTCATAGAATCGTTTTCGGCCAAAGCTTTTGCCGTCACAATAGCTCTGGCAAGGCATGTATTGTCCGAAGTGTTCTTAATCCGAATAATCGATCTTTTTGCTCTCAACCATTCCGTAAAATTCACTCTACCCAGCTTTTTGTATTTATCCCCATGGGGCATGGAAACCCTCGTAACTCTCACTCTGAGCTTCTGGTTGAGAGAAAGTGCCTTATTCGACTGGGCTAGGCGTTCGAGTAATTTGATAACTTGATTCACAGTGAAATCCTCTTTTCGTCTAAAAGATAGCCAGATATTTTTTTCGAAACTGGAGGATTCTAATGAAATACTGATCAAATCTCTATTCCCTGAACCTGCTAATGCTCTATCCATTACATACGTAAATAGCCTTTCCATCAGATCTAATAAAAGGACTCCTTCCAAGTCTAAGAGCTTCAGTTCCTGAGCATTCGGAATTCGCATTCTAACTTCAAATTCATGACCTTCTGTATGGAAACGCCTAACTGTACATCGACTAACATTTTCTATTTGTATTAATCTTTCCAACACTGAATTCTCTCCTTCTTCCCTCACCATATTAGACTCATCCTCCCCTTCATCCGAATCACTCAAAAATAAACTTTGGCCAGAGCTATCATCTAAAAATTCGGGTGTTACACCTGAAGTCGAGGGTTGGGGGTTTGTAAAATCCATTTTATACAAGAGAGAGAAAAAAAGTCAGACAAAAACTAAAAAATTACAAGAAATGTCTATAATTACCTTGTCAGCAACTCCTTTTTTCTTAGTCGTAAGGAATTGCCTGACTGTCCTGAAAGAAATCGGAGTTCTCTGCAAGATCACTGGCGTTATCCTCGTCTGACAAGACCAATGCTTTCTGGGTGTCAATGCTTCTACGTGGACGATGGGTAGAAGCTGTCTTCTTCGCAGGAGGAGTTGTTTTAGCGGGGCTGGTACCACGTTTTCGTCTGCTGGCTTGAGGAGAATTTTCTTCGACGTCCTCCGACAGCAAATTCTCCCTCAATCTACCCGACAAAATCTCTATACCTTCTTTGATTTCTTTTGAAAAATATCTAACTAAAGATTCAAACATACTCTTGGTTAAGGTTATAGAATTGTCAAAATAAAAAAATACGAACTTAATACCCGATTCTTTAGTGCCGCTAATTTGCAGTCTTCGGGCATCACTCAGCGCTATGTTGAAGACGGGAAGTTGTCCGCTCGAACTCTTCTTCCCCGAAGATGCAATGCTCAATTCCAGTTGTTTCTGAGCCTCAGTGATACGGCCTATTTTCTTGGTGATCGCTGAAATGTCGACAGGACAGAGATATTCCCTGCTTTGTCGGTCTGAGAATCGAATCGCATTCAAGATATTTATGAACGTGAATTTTCACCGCTCCCTGGAAAATGCAGGCTTGGACGAAAATCCCACGACCCAGATGATAGGTGAATTCTGGTACATCTGTACCAGGACTTATCTATTCAAAAGAAAAAAAGAATAAAAACTAAAAATCTAAATTAATCATTATCTTATTTCTTTATAAGAAAAAAGAAAAAAACATAATTGAAAAAAGAAAGAAAATTTTCATTACCTCAAAATAATCAGCCAGCAAATCAATGTTTATAATGTTGCTTTCCATCTTGAAGATTTTTCTCAGTCAAAGAGGAGATCTGCTCTGTCTGGATGCTGCAGGAGGGTAGACCTTTGGCAAAGGACACTTTCAACAACTGAATTACCCCCTTTATAAATTGGCGCAGCTTAGCCGCAGCTGCTTTTGCGCCATTAAACACCAACCAACCAACCAACCAACCAACCCTTTATAAAGAATTTCAAACTAAAAATCATTCCCTTCTTCTAAAATCTGATTGGCTGAAAACCTGTAGATCAGAAAAAATATATCTCCTGATTCTTCTTTAGCCAATCAAAAATCTGAGAAAACGCGATTTCCTTAAATGGAAGTATACATCCCCTATCTCCCTATCTTCCTAAAAATTTTCGTTAAGATATAATTTCGAAAAATTCTAAGTAAGAAATTTCGAATTTAAAAAAGTAAATACTTTCTTTTAGCAAAAGTTTCTATTCATTTTTTATCATAAGGATAATATCCGATTTACAAAACAAAGTTTTTCTTTTCCCGAAAATAAGTAGGAATTTTAACTAAAAAAATCTATAAAAAATCATTTTTAAAACAAAAACACTTCAAAATATCTATTTCTTTTTTACTTCTTTACTTATATATTCAAACCTATGTTATTTTGATATGATTTTGAAGTTTACAGAACTAAGATTATAACAATAAAAAAATAATTCAAACTCCAATTATTAAAAATATCTTAAGAAAACTTATTTCCAAAATCTTCTATTTATAAAATATAATAAAAAAAAACTTATTAGAATTATTCGCAATGTATTCTGTTGTTTTAAAAATGAAAGAAAGATTTTTGAATATTTTTTTTCTATTTATATACAAACAGAAAATTTGTTAAATAAAATATAGAATAGGAATCAGGAGCGCAAAAAATAAAAAAATCATTTTAAAATCAACCTTTTATTTTTCCTTACAAATTGATAAAAGAAAAAACACAAATCCTATTATATTTTCTAAAATATGATTTTTCGGTTTTTATATTCAAAAATATGAACCTCCAAAATATTTAAACATCATAAAATATTTTCTATAGAAACAGATCAAATAAATAAATCATAAATCGGAAAAATATTAAATCTTAGTTTAGTGCACTATCAGTGCTGGAATTGAATCAAAAATATTATATAAACACAGGACATTCAAGAATGATTTAGAAATATTTTTTAAGGTCAAGATGTCCCAACTACAAACAAATTTCAATGTATTTTATAAATCATTGTTTTTATTTTCTCCAAAAAATATATATTTCTTCTGGAAAATCATATTCTCACCGCATTTTTATTTTTTAAAAAATAGGTAAACTTATCTCTTCTTATTTAGAATAACCATCTCTTTTTAGAAGAAAAAAATAAAGTTGACTGCAAACTTGAGTGGTTAATTTTAAAATTCTCCTTGCAACGCTTTTAAAGATACTGAAATAGCATGAACAAACTCTGTTTCTATTCTTACATAATAACCAATGACCGGGACTGGCTTAAAATTTAAAAGCTAATCACTTTAAGGGTAACGAGGATCTGATTTCTACGATTTTTACCCAGGTCAATAGCAATGACCGCTAACAGGATTACAATTAAAATTCTATTCCTAACCATTTTCAAGGCTAACTAGTTAAGTGCTCAAAAACCACTCTTTCTCTATTCCATTCACTTATAAGAAGAAATGCGGTAAGAGCGTTTCATTTTTGTCTCTGAGACTCCTTTAAATTTTTAATCTCCTTATTCACTCCTACACTTCTATCTTTCATGAAAGATTATTTAACCCTACTAATCTCTGTAAAAAAACTAAAACATTTTCTTTACAATAACTCTAAAGAACGAACGAGAACAAGCAGCAATGAAGTCAAAAAGCTGGTAAGAAATTTTCTTTACAAATATTTTAACTTACACTGAAAAATTATGATTTTTATAGAGAATTCAGAATTAAGAGAAGTAATTTCCAAATTCCGTATATTGTTTTTGATAATATTTAAAACAAAGACATTACGGAATAGGTAGTATTACTTTTCAGTACACTCAGTTGTAGTTATACAGTTCACTTTATAAGATCTTTATTTTAAAAGAAAAATATCCTGTTCTTTAAATTTTTGTAGTGGACGAGTAATCATTTATCACACAACATTCTTTTTTTTGTCTTATAAATATAAAGGAGGTTGTTCTATAATTTCTTTTTTCTATATCCTGTCTTATCAACGCTAAAAAATAAAAACGAGAAGAAAATTATCAGTGAAGTATTTTTTCTGGATTCCGTAATGTTTTTGATAAGATTAAAAAACAAAAGCAGTACGGAATACATTATACATACACCAATTCAGAACTTCAAAACAACGGTGGATTTTATTTTAGAAAAGGGAAAAAGGTACACATATGTCCTATAAACTTCCATTAATAGCTCAGCTTGTCTTATAATTATTTTTCTCCATATTCTGTCTTATAAACGTCTTTCCTAGTGATCCTGTCTTATAAAAGGTTATCGTAGTGTACTAAAGTCACGTTATAACTACTCACTGACTTTGACACTTACTCAAAAATTGTTATTTCACTTCAAAACTGAAACTTAACGAAAATACCGTCTTTTACTTTTCTTTTTTGCAAGAAATGTCTCTTCACAAAAGCTTCTTTAATGTTACTTTTATCCGTTTTATTTTCTCAAAATTTAAACTCTTCACCAGATACACCCGAGATAATAAATATTCCAATGCCGATATTTAAACCTAATCCACTCAACAATAGCGACTCACATATTTTTGGAGAAGTATTGACGTATTTTGGAAGCTCTGCTGAAAACTGGGAAGAAAGAACAACAGTTGTGCGTGGGTGGGTTTCAAAACACAAGTTGTTACAAACGCCGAGAAAAACAGTTGGCAAGGAAAGACTATTGACAGTGGAATCGAAATTAAAACACTACTGGAGGAACCACAAAAAAAAACTAAGACCATTTCTAAATCATTTTGAGTTACAAAGTGCTGCCAGTATCCGAACGTGCGTAGAAAAGTCTGAGTTTCGGAACTAAGAAATAAGGAGATGGAGGTCACCCATGAAATGATCCATATGAAGAAATTGCAAAGAGGAAGGAATGACATTTCAACTGTAGATTTGAAAAGAGGTCAGGCTGTTCGATATATGAGAAGAAATGATCTGAGATTACGAAGGGGAATAATTTGGATCAGCGACTACCAAGGAACTACAATGGAAAGATCAACTTTCGTAATTCACCAATGCCCACAACAGGATTTCATGCCCTCTCAAATTGGTCACGCTCATCAAACATTTTAACGTAGATAATTAATTAAATGATGTAAGTTAAAAAATAAGTGTTTTATAAATAAGGTTCTATAGAAATAAAAATCGCTATTACAATTGAAGGGTCCCAAGGACAAAGATGTTAAGTAACATCTTGGCAGTTTTGAGATATTTAAAGTTAAAGTTAAAGCTTGGCTGCTCCCTGAAAATAAGCTATATATTGTTCACAATAAATTATTACTGATCACTAATATTTAAAAATTGTTCTGAAAAAAGCATGATTTTGTTGAAACCACATTTATTGGTCGTAACTCAGTCGTAAATGTACTTAACACCTTTGTCCTTGACGCAACATGCTCCTAAAACGGAAATGAGATGTCACAAGGGTGTTAAATATAAATAAATTTTAATAAACATTACATTATACGAAGACTAAATGTACAATACAAAATTACGGTTCACTTGAGCGGTTGATTTCGTTGTAGAAGCTTTGATACATGTCTGGCACATACATCATTTGCATCTTCAAGTCTTTAATTTTTTTCTGAGATAGTGTTGTGCTGTCTAACCCTTTTCAGAATGTAGTATGTGATATCTTTCTGCCCATGAACTCGAAACAGGTTTAGTTCTTTGAAATCTTTGCTTTCATTGAAGGATTTCTTATACTTGTATGACCCTAACTTATCAATCCTTATCCATCTTACTTATCTCTGAATGAGCATTTAACAAACGAATAACAAAATCCAGGCCTGATTGCGGACCATCTGTGTCATAAAACTTATCTGCCATGTCAATTACTACCATTGGTTTTTTCTTATCTACTGCACCAATAATGGTCCTGTAAGTATCTGCCGAGTATATTTTCTCGTATTTTTTGACGGCTTGCTCAATACAAACGAAATCTCTATCGCAATCTAAATATGTATGTCCTACAATTGGAAATTTTTGGTCAACAATAAAAAAAATACCTTTCCACACAAGGTAATTCCAGAAGCATAAGAGTAAAAAAAATATTTTGGCCACCGCAAAAATCTGACCAACTAATGAGATGTTATGGTTTTGACTTATCGCACTGATCTTTATAAATACTCAAAGAGATTGACTACACTGTAAGAAGTTGACCGTTGAAAAAACGGTAAGTAACCGTCAATTATGGCTGCCGACTTATTACCGTTAAAATGACGGTGACCATAATATTTGCAAGAAACAGTCACCGTCTTTTTAATGATAAATTACCCTAATTTGTATAACGCCGTTAAAAAAAAAGGTCACCGTATTTGTAACAGGTGTTAGCCGTTTATTTTCCCCTCTTGTTGTTTAAATGGAAATCATGGCTGAAAACTGTTATAAATACGGTGCCAATTTTCTTTTCTGTATTTTAATAATGGATGCCAGACAGTAAGAAAAATATATATGCAATGGGGACCAAAATAAATTTGCACTACCTGATGCGGGATCCACATCCGGATCCTTCGTCAGGTGACAATTTGAGTTCTTTTGTTCCAATTCTAAATATCATTGAAATGCCACACGAATATAATGGAAAAAGTAACAGAAATGTGTTCTGTAACCTCATTTGTATATATTGTCGAAGAATTCTAATCAATACTTTGTGTATGGCAAAGTAATGGCACTGTGTTTTCTAAACTTATAAAATTTGTGTAAAGTGTCAATGTATCATAAAACATTATAAAGAAAATATATAAAAAAATGCACTCGAATAAAAGTTAGTACATTTTAATAACTTATAGCTAGGCATGCATAAATTGCATGGGTATTTACAAATGTAACACTTTTGATGAAACCTGCAGCATTTATTTCTTATTCACCTTGCATTTCTTTTCAATGGTTGTTTCTGAAAGAGAAAAATTATTTATTAACATGCATCTATTATTAACTATGTATAACACTTTAGAAGTAATAGTTCTATTATCATGTATTACATTTTTATGTGCTAAAGTATGTACATGTAAAAGTATAATTAATGACTGACTGGAAAAATGAAAATGGTCTTAGTCAGGACATACATTCTTCAATTACATTCTTCAAAAGCTAGAAATTAGGATATAAGTTGGTTCCAAATGTTTGGTTTTATTGCCGTCAACAGTGAAAGTTCTTGTTAATGCTATATTTAAGTGAATACAGTTGTGTGTGTGTCGCATATATATAAATGTTCATGTTGGACATGTGTAACTTATTCTCTCAGTTTTCATGGTGTGACAACTCTTTAATTCCATAACTCAAAAAAAGCACTCGACACAACTAATATGCAAGTGCTTGCTTTCTATGAAAAGATAATAAAAACATTTTTATTGGTTGATCAATCAATCAAGGATACAATTTCCAAGTTACTATTTTTTTTTTTAAATTAATGTTCTGCAGTTGATAGTTTTATATTATGAATGTAGATGGACATCTGTGTATGTAACCAAAGTATGACATTGAGGATGTGTAATTACAGCTATTTTAAAAAATTAATTTATTGTAACTGATTTGATAAATAACAAAAACATTAAAGTTTACCTTACATTTTATTAAAAGGTTATGTTTTTTACAAATTGATTTAATTTTTTTTTCATTCTCAAATTCAAGATCAGTGGTGGGATCAGTTCCCTATTAGCTTTGGTAGACTATGGAAGAAAATTGATTAATAACTCATCTTCAATTTAGAAAAACATCTTGATAATATTTTTTTGAGATGGGCAGTATAATTGTCAAAGAATAAAAAAAATAAAAAAAAAAAAAAAAAAAAAACAAGAGAGGATACAAACACACATTTATTCACATTATTTTTTTTTACATAGGTCGATTTGTATCCTACCATGGAGGAAATTAACACATTGTAAAAATATGTATATTTTTGTGAGTTTTTGTGTATGACAGGGTGGATGGGGGAGGCTGGATTAGTATCTTTTTCAAGTTTTTTTTTCCTCTATGCAAGGATACAAATCTCTTCACCTAAAAAAAAAAAAAGTAATAATGTGAATAAGTTGTGTTTGTATGAGTATGAAAGGTTGATTGCGAATCAATATCCTCTCTGTTTTTTATTCTTTTACAATTGTACTGTCCATTTCAAACACCTATTTGTCAAGATGTTTTCCTAAATTGAAGATGCATTATTAATCAATTTTCTTCCATAGATTACCAAAGTGAAATAGAGAACTGATCTTGAATTTAAGAATGAAAAAAGAATGTAAATCAATTTTTAAAAACATAACCTTTTAATAAAATGTAAGATAAACTGTAATGTTTTTGTTATTTATCAAAATCAATTACAATAAATTAATTTTTTAAAATAGCTGCATTTACACATCCTCAATGTCATACTTTGGTCATCTTATTCATAGTGTAAAACTAGCCACTGCAGAACACTAATTAAAAAAAAAAGAACTTGGAAATTTCAATCTTAATTAAAAAAAACAATGAGAAGTGTTCCTTCATACTGCATATTTCAACATGGAAAATTAATGTTTGAGTATTGGTGAGGAAATTGATATAAATTTTTATTGTATGAATATTCAACATCACAAATATTATACTTCCTACTTAAAAAACAAAATTTTTTAGTGAATGTATAGTGGGAATTATGTCTTTAACCCCTTATTATTTAACTAAAGGAATATTTTGAATATTTCTTTTACTGAATTGAAGCTTATTATAAGATTGTTTTTCTTTTATTATTCAGTACATTCTTCAGCATTTTAGACACGCTACTGATCTGAGAAAGAAAGCACTTAGAAGTTATAAAATATCTTAAATTATACTTGTTATCTTCTGGGTATGATAGTGAACGCTGAGAGTAAAACAGAAATGCAGAAACACAAATCTAAAATTATTCTAAAGATTCAACATGAGTCAAATTACAAGAATAAGTAGGTGTTTTATTATCTATATTATTATCTGTATTATTCTTAAATTAGTCTTTCTGCATTTATGTTTTAGTCTCAGCATTCACTGTTATAGTATGTATATATATATATATATATATATATATATATATATATATATATATAT
>JAFIDM010029043.1:125507-137163 GCA_023159025.1 Thereuonema tuberculata | reverse complement strand
ATATATATATATATATATATATATATATATATATATATATATATATAACAGTATTGTTGAGATAACTTTTAAGAGATAAATTGTACTTACCATGATCAGTGCAAGCAAACACTGTGCTTGTCATTATGAACTTATTTATAGATCAGCATTGAACTCTGCAATACTTAAAAAATAAATAAATAAATAAATCTAAAGTTGATTGTAATTATACGAAGCAAGTAGCAAGAGAACTTTTTTTTACAAAACCGCTATCTTCTCTATTATTATAAAAATCTCTATCAAAATACACAATAAATTATCAGCAAATTTACGAAATAAGATTTTAAAAATAAAATAAAATAAGGAATTAATAATATATATGTAGGATTAAGAAAAGTTTTACATAAAGTGAAAGATTAAAAATAAATTATGTAAATGAGATGTAAACTTTGTATTCCAAAATATTCTTAAATTTTATATTAAAAATATTTTCACTAGGCCTACCATTTAAGTTTCTAATTCATTATTATTCTTTACTGCTACTAACATTTTTATCAGCTATTTCAAATGAATCTTTTGTCTTAAAGCAATTAAATTAAAGCTTCTAATTCTTACTTCCTTTAGTAGTTTGTATTCTTGCAAACTGATTTTAGGTACAAAAAAAAATAAGAGAGATAAACTTCATTCTTATCTTTTTATTAGTTTCCGAAATGAAATTGAAATTTTTTGAGCTTACTTTTTTCTTTTTTTGGCATGCACCCTTACATAAATTAACTAAAAAAAAAATAAAAAAATAAAATAAAAAATTGTATACTTACATTAAGTGTTGAAGCGTCCATTAGCAAATCAACAGTTAGGCCTAAGAATCCACTCGAAGTCAGGCACAAAATGTAGAAAATCTTCACTACTTGAAAAGAGTTGTTTTATCTAAATGAACTTCGGTATATCTTTGTATTAATAAACTTTGAAAATTTAGTGATGAAACAGAAGCAATTGAATGGATTTAGAATTTAAATACAATGAACTGAAGACGCGAGCTCGCCATAACATTAAATTTTCCGCTGAAAGAAAAGCATACTGCGCATGCGCGATTCTGAAACTTTCACGTTGCAACAGCGAGACTTTGGCGAGACTTTCAAAAAACGGTATAAGACTTTTATTTACATTTTATTAGCCGACACTGTTTTTTTTTTATTGGACATCACTGTTAAAATCACGGTAAATTCTTACAGTGTACTTCATGACTACCTCGTGAAAATATGTTTTCAGTCCGCGCTTACATGTATGCCTCTTCTCCTTCACATGATCCTAAATGTACGTCTAAGTTGTAAAACCATAACTGTCTTAAATAGAACGCTATTGAAGCGATTAATTTCGGCAAAGACATAGTTTGCTGCATGTCAAAAGTTTTACAACATTTGGTTGGATCTTCCTTAACAGATTGTTTGTCCTTTCTTTACTGTTCGTAGGCCTCTTCATACTCTTTCTTGCGTGTTTCGCCACCTTTATCCAAATCGCACGTTTTACATGTATCACTCTTTGGAGATCCAAAAAACAGATTAAATTCTGCTACAAACACCTCACTGTAGCAGCGCTTCGATGTCCACTCATTTTCAGGAATACCGGTGTCAGTGCACCATGACCTGTACAGTTCATACATCTTTGGAATACTTAGGAGTGGTTATAGATACTTCTTATGTGAATTATCATGCCTGGAATAATGGGATTCTTTGGATGGAAAGCTACATATGTGGTTTCGAACGTTAGGAGTGGTGATAGATACTTCTTATGTGAATTATCATGCCTGGAATAATGGGATTCTTTAGATGGAAAGCTAGATATGTGGTTTCGAACATTACTTTTCACAATATCAGAAATTTTGATTTTGGGAGCATTTCTTCCTTTTTTGATTAGGCTAGGAGTTGACTTTCCAGATCCAAGTTGCTTTTGCTGAAGATACACTCGTTTCCTCCCAACTTGTAACAGGGAGGACTTGCAAGTTGCAGACAATTTCTCATCAATTGTCACTGAATAAATGTACCTAGCTGACCGTCGTTTATCTGCAGTCGCCTTAAATCGGGCCACAGACAGCAAGGTAATTGATTTAAAGATAATGGTATTTTGTGCCTCGTCCGATAATTGCTTAAACTGTTTAAATATTTTACCTCTTCCTTCTTCTGGAAAGTTTTCAGAGCATTTGTATCGATATTTTTCATGGCAAATTGTACCACTTTTTACTTTTTGTGCTGGAACTACAAATCCTTTCCTATTCACATACTCCTTCCCTGCTGCCCGAGCTTCTTTTGCAATGTTTTTTTACCAATTCTTCGGATTTATGACCTACGATCTATAAAATGACCTATGGCTAAAATAGTCACTATCAGAAACTTCTAGTATATTGGGGGTTTGATTCTGATTTTTCTTGCCATTCGTTTGCTTCTAGTGCCTTTGAACTTTACTGTTGTGCAACTGTACTCTTCTGAGCTTCGTTTCTCATCCCAAAAGAGTTTTTAGCCATATGTTGTCCCGTACTCAACATACCTGACAACATAGGCTGACGTTTTTCTTGTTTTATGGAGGCAACCATTATGTCGAAAGAAGCGCCATCTACTGATAGTTTTGGCTTTAACACCTTTGCACTTTGAAATTTATGTAGCTCAAGACCCAACTCATGCCCAAAGTTGTTAACTGTACTTAGCACCTTTGTACTTCAAATGAAATAATTTTTTATTGTCACTTAACACCTTTGTACTGAAGTAATTGCTTAAAAAATATGAATTGACATTACATCTTTTGTCACCAGATGGGCTATCATTTAACACCTTTGTTAACGCTCATAACAGAAATTTCATGAAACTGTCGCTTAACACCTTTGTCCTTGGGGCCCTTCAATTACTTTCAATCATATTTCTTTATTTTGATTTTTCTTAATGTTCCAATTCACTGATTATTCCCCATTTTTGTAAGAGGAAATTTCACAAAAAAAAGAGAGCAATTATGCAAGTAAGTACGGTAACTATTAAAACTATTTATTAATAGGTTGAACAGTTATCGTATTTACGATAATAAATAAAGAGTTTAAACTGTTATATTTCAGAGTAGTTAAAAATAAGAAAATCTATCCAACATTAATCCCTAATTAATTCTAAATATATTTCATCTGAAGGGAATGAGGAAATAATTGACAAGAATATTAGATTAAAGCGAAATGTTGAACTGAAAATTTAACACACATATCTTTTAAATGGTGTTTTTGTAAATGTAAATAAAACCTGACAGAACAGTTTCGGGCCCTTGTTAACCACGTGGCCATCATCTTCAGGTGATTATACAAATTTTAAATTGAAATGGAATATATAATTATATACAATTTTTCATTAAATTTAAACCAATCAAAACAAAATGAAGCGTTTCTTTCATTATTCAAAGTTGCAAACGACAGAAAGTAATGTAGGCCGTATTCATAGTAGGTGGAATAAAATTTCGATACAGGTAAGGAGAACATCGTAGTTAAGACAGAAACTGATGAATTTTCATTTTCAGGATATGCAACATAAAAGTAACGGAAATATCCCTTCCAATACAAGCGAACTTTAACTTGGATACAGTTGATGGTAAGAAGAATTGATTGACAGCCAGGAGTTACGTAGGTTCGATCAACACTTATTTTGGCAATGACTTGATGATCAGGAGTTACATAGGTTCGATCAACACTTATTTTGGCAATGACTTGATGATCAGGAGTTACATAGGTTCGATCAACACTTATTTTGGTAATGGCTTCTTGATCAGGAGTTACATAGGTTCGATCAACACTTACACTCATTAACAAAAAAAACGACGAACCTAGAAGGAGTTGTCCGATTGTAATGAAATTTCGTATGCGAAGACATTGGGACCGCCCATGCAAATGATTAAACTTTGGTGTCCAATGAATGAATAGTGAGAGCTACAGCGCATCGGATCTGTGCACTCAGCAGATGTATATAAGAAGCGATTCTCAATCTGATGGTTAAAATTTCTGTTGCATTGCGAGTTAGGATACTTTTCAATGACTGAAACAATGCCTTGCCACAGGATTCGAGCTCATTACGTGCAACTGTCAGAGTTTGAAAGAGGTCGTATCATTGGATTGAAAGAGGCACGTTGGACAAATCGAAGAATCGCTCGTCATATGAGTTGAAGTGATGCGGTGATTAGAAGATGCTGGCAGGAATGGGTGGACAATGGCAGATTTCAGCGTCATGAAGGTAGTGGTCGACCTAGGGCCACAGCAGAGCGGGAGTATAGAGTGATTGTCAGATCAGCTGTCACAGCACCTGAATCATCGTTATCAACCATCAGACGTGCAACCTGTGCACAAGTGTCCTCCATGACCATTCACAAACGGCTGAGAGAGCGACATTTATTCTCGTACCGACCGCTACGCCACCTGCCACTCATGTCTGCACACCGTCGGGCCAGATTACAGTGGTGCTTGGCTCGATCCGGTTGGAATGATGCTGACTGGGGACGTATAGTGTTGAGCGATGAATCCCGCTTCCAACTGTGTCCTGTGTTCTGGAGACGCCCAGGGCAGCGTGCCGATCCTGCTTTCACTATTGCACGCTACACAGGCCCTCAACCAGGAGTTATGGTCTGGGGGGCCATTTCCCTTGATAGCCGGACCCCTTTGGTCGTCATTAGTGGCACAATTACAGCACAGTGGAACATCGACGACATTCTGAGACCTGTTTTGCTACCCTTCCTTTTGCAGTACCCTGGTCTTGTTTTTCAGCAAGATAATGCCGGCGACTACATCCATCAGGGAATGTGGATGACCTAGCCCGACAATTGGAGCAAATTTGGCAAGAAATACCGCAGGAGACCATCAGGGAGCTTTATCACTCTACGCACGTTGTGTGGCAGCTTGCATTCAGGGTAGAGGTGGGTCAACACCTTATTGAGTTCGTTACTTTGTAACTCTATAACTCTGAAATAAATCATTCAATTTGTCTGAAATTTTAATCATTTTCTATTCTGTATATAATGTTCCTCTCCACCAATTTTTGTCTCCATCGGACAACTCCTTCTAGGCCGTCATTTTTTTGTTAATGAGTGTATTTTGGTAATGACTTCTTGATCAGGAGTTACATAGGTTCGATCAACACTTATTTTGGTAATGATTTGATGATCAGGAACAGGAGAATGATGCATTTCAATAACTTTTCTTATAAAGTTGAATCTTCCTTCTCTTCATTGGTTAAACTTTCATCAAAATGTGCAGCTGATTGGTGTTGAAATACTGAAAATGGTCTAAAATCCTGAGATTTGATAATTTATTGTTATATGAATTGCTATGATAAATATGTTATTTCCACTTGAAAGTATTGTTATTCATGCTCAAACGTTTAGTTTTTTCAAACGAAGGACGATGATTCCTTGCTATTGTGTGGGCAGAGATTGAATATATGTATTGAAAACTTTACACTCCTATTGGCATAAACGATAGACGATTTTTGAGATATTGGCCAGTCTCACCTATGTAGAAACACCTTTTATTTTGGCATTGTATGTCAATGACTCCTTTTATCTGTTGATCCTATTTGAAATTGTATTGCTTTCTTAGAAGATTAATTTTGTGAGGCTTGAAAATAACCAATGTTCGTGTCCTAAAATAATTTAGGAAGGCGGATCATATGTTTATATGTTTATATGTTTATATTAAGATCAGTAATGTAAGATATTGGAAATAAATTTAGTTGTAGTATTACTTTTAATATGGAAGGCGGATTATAAATATTCTGAATGCAGATTTGATAACAATATTGATAAATGTATTTTGAGATTTCGTTGATTAGAAATTGTTTCATTGTCAATTTCTTTATTGAACATTTCTTTTATTTTCAAATTTATAATTCGCGATTGCTTTGTTTTGATTCAGTGCGAGGCAGATATACAAGTACTAGCATCTAAGACCAAGAACTGTCGGTTCCAGACAAAGCTTGTGATGTGTACACGGGATTTAGGTCGTTACTTCGAACCTTCAAAGTTTGCAGATCTGTAGATCTGTACTGAGAAACGGAAATGAAATATTCCTTCTGCAATAGATCTAGTTTTCTTTAATATTATGCTGTTTCAAAACAAAAGGAATTAGGTTTAACAGGAAGTTATTGAAGAAATGTTCTATTATAAATTGTAATTTTAATACAGGGTGATACAAATTAAAGAGAAGGAGTTGACCTCTCTATAAGAAAAACTACAGAGCATATTGGAAACAAATCTCGTACACATACTGTCCTGAGTATGCGGTTTCGAATATTGCGATATAATAATTTGAATATTGCGACATAATAGAACAACCTCTAAAAGTAGTTAAAAATAATTTTTTCCAAATCCACGACTACCGAAAGATTCATAAAGTTTACGTTACGGGATCGCGCGTTGCTTGTTAAATCTATCAGCGAAACGACAAATCTTCTGCTGTACTTAAGGCATTTCGGCTGTTAAAAGGTTTACCTAGAGGTCTACTGACGATTACTAATCTTCAGAAAATGATTTTTCATTTGGAAGAGACAGGAACTTTTGCTGTAAAACCTGGACGAGGTCACAAGACAAGTGGACTGCATAGAACAGACGATGTTGCAACTGTAGAAGTGGTGCAGAGAATCGCAAAGGCACATGATGGTATTAGTGCACTTGTAATATCACGGGAATTGGACATGCAGTATACGAAAGGTTGGAGAGTTCTGAGAAATGTCTTAAGGTTTTACCCCTGTAAAAGATTCCAGAGTCAACAATTGGTTTCTGGTGATAATGATATGCTGAAAGCATTTGCCTTGACATGCTGGGATGACGGTGGATGATGCATAGTCTTTGTGAATACTGTGGAGTGAGGAGACTCATTTCCATTTGAATAGTGGTGGAAACACTCATAACTGACGTATTTGGTTTGACAGTAATCCACACGTTCATCATTGGTCCATACTTCTTTAAAGAAAACACAGCATAATCTGTGAATGGTACCAGATATGCCGATATACTCCGGAACTTTGTAATTCTATCACTTCCATGCAATTCTGTCTCTAAATTAAGTTGTTTTGAAATTTATTTTACAGAATATTGATACGTTTGGTCTTTTGAAACTCAAATAAGAATAAATAACGTAATGTCTTACTGAACGAAAGAACTCTACTTGACTGAGTTGTAATTTTTAATCATTCAAATTGACCATTTGTCTGTTTGTAAGTGCATCAAGATCAGTTTCTTTATAATTTATTTAATTACTTGTTTACAGTTACAACTTATAAAATATTAGCACCAGTTTTTTAAATTTCAATCGTTCCATTTCCTACTAGTGTTCCACTCAACCTGCATTATGGATTCCAAATGTAAACCATCTTAAGAATTGCACTATTCTAATATAAATAATAAGAATGAGATTACAAAGGTCAGAAACAGTTAAAAGCAATATTCGACAGCTGAAATTAAAAAACCGCCATTTTATAAAATAATAAATGAAGCCTATGAAGTAATAAATGAGACCTTACTATTCAAATGCACTATTTTTCTTCTGTTTTTCTGTTTCTATGAACTTCACACAGAAACGAATGCAATAATTCCTTCATATTTTGTGCAATGTCTATTTATGGTCTAATCAAAAATATGAACAGAATAATTTTAATCTCCACCTCTCTATATTTAGAAGGCCTCCCCTTCCCTAATGAGTAGGATTCAGTGGTTAGGTCATTTCTGAGGGATTAGTGGGAGGGGGGGGTGTTGAAGAACAAAATAACAATGATCATGATGAGAATTTTAATAAAATCTGTCCACCCTCTTTAGAGTGAGATTGGGAGATCATCTTTTGAGAAATGCAGGGCGTACAGAGCAAATGATTCTACTGATGACATTAGGTAATTACTCAGCTTACGTATTGTTTAAGAAAATCTCTCTATCTGTTTTAGCATCATACGGTTACAAACAAACACAAAAAATACTGTTTTCGAATACTAAGACTCACTTTCACTAGTGAGAATCAATAACTGCTTGTAATTTAATCAAAAACAATATTACAAGGATATTATTAAAAAGAATATTAATTTTTACGTTTGCTTTTAAAATGAATTGACTTGATTATCAATTATAAATCGTATAAAAAATATAAACGTTAATAATTACTTTTAATTTTACTTGTAAAAGTAAATACTTTAGTATGTAAAACTTAATACTATTATTTATTGAATACGATTTGCAATTAATCAAGATAAATTTCATATTCTAACAATGAAAGTAAAAATATTAATTTTTTCGAATTCAGTTTTCTGTTATGAAATGTAATATTATTTAATTAGAAAATAGAATTGTGTAGAATAGTAAAAATATAGATTAAACAACGAACTGAATATTTGGGAGAGCATCAGTTTTCAAGGATTTCGATAAAGATTTATTTAGATTCTTGGCTTAGATGAGGAAGGAGATACATTCGATGGGTTCTTAGTCAGTACAAGAAATACAGTCGATGACCGTTTCTCCTAATCTAAATAAATACGTGAAAGTGATAATAGAATTGCTAGCTTAATTAAAGGGATAGAAATACCTGTAAATGCTTTCAGTGACTACTTCATAACAAATGGATTCCTAGCTTCAAAATGACTTCAAAACTCCTTGTGTTCAACGAAGAGACCTCGTTAAAATCAGGTGACAATGCTCAGATAACAACCTATCAACCTCTTATCTAGATTCGTTTGTTTAAACAATCAGATAACTTCTAGTTAAGGTTAGAATATGTGATACGAGCTTTTAATTTCTATTAAATCTTTTAAATTGATTGTCAGCTGAATTAAATTACTACCTTTAAGTGAAATTTGAATCACTACTTTATACTGAAAGAATGCCTAAACTTGAAGATTTCTTCTGTGAACTTATGCTAACAAAATAAATAACGATAAAAGAGTTTCTGAACTAATGGGACAAGGTCCAGGTAATAATGCTTTTCAGAACTTCTTATCTACAATTGCTTGATTCAGCAATAGATCATTTCTGCTTAAGGTTCTAGTTTCGGATATCTCTTTTATTAAGGTACTGTTGGTGACATTTCCAATGTCACATTGCGAAGCAGTGCTTTCCTTAAACCAGTCTATCAGGGAATGGTTAGGTTTGTCAGATCAAACATCCCTTGAAATTTTTATCATTTATTCAGGATCTTAAGGAGTTGACGTATACCAAATTTTAGCTCCTTTTTTTTGCACTGTAAGGGGGTTAAAAAAATTGTAAGAGTTGAGAGCTTGTTGCACTGCGGGGAAGCATCGGACAGCTAATGTGACATTGGAAACGCCACCGACAGTACCTTCCATTTACAGTTTGCAAAATTGCACTTAAAATTATGCAACAGGAGTCGAGATATCAGCTGCCATTAATTAACACGTCAAAACGGAACTTTTAGCATAATATTAAAGGTTACCGTCCCTAATGATTACAATGGAAATTATTAAAAACAATATTAATTTTACACTTGTTTTTAGGTAACTTGATTATTATTTGTAAATCGTATTAAATATATAAATTAAAACGAGTATGTAAATTGTTAATAGTTTTATTTACTGAGAACGATTTTCAATTATTCGAGGTAAATTTAATATATAAGATACTAATAATGAAAGTAAAAATATATTTTCTTTCGAATTCAGTTTCCTGTTAGAAAATTTAATATTTTTATTTTAAAAAATAGAATTGTGTAAATAGTAACAATATAGATAAAACAACGAATTAGATATCGGTCAGAGTATCAGTTTTCCAAGGATTTCGATAGAGTTTTATTTAGTTTCTAGGCCTAGAGGAGGAAGGAGATACATTCGATGGGTTCTTAGTCAGCACAAAAAAACAGTCGAATGAAAATTCCTCCCACTGTTACTGCTTTGAAACAAACGTACTCTAAATAAATATGTGGAAGTGATAATAGAATTGCTAGCTTAATTAAATGGATAGAAATACCTGTAAATGCTTTCAGTGACTACTTCATAACAAATGGATTCCTAGCTTCAAAATGACTTCAAAACTCCTTTCTTAATCAAAGAGACTTGAGAAAGTCAGGTGACAATGCTAAGATAACAACCTATCAACTTCGTATCTAGATTCGTTTATTTAAACAATTACATAAGTTGTAGGTAAGGTTAGAATATCTGATACGAGCTTTTTATTTCTATTAATATCTTTTACACTAATTGTCAGCTGAATTAAATTATTACCTGTAATTAAGATTTGTATCACTACTTCATACTGAAAGAATGCCTAAACCTGAAGATTCCTTCTGTAAACTTTTGTTAACAAAATAATTAATGAAAAAAGAGTTTCTAAAAGATAAAAATAAAAGGTAATAATTTTCTATTCACAACTTGTTATCTGCAATTGCTTGATTCAGCAATAGATCATTTCTGCTTAGGTTCCAGTTTCGGATATCTCTTTTATTAAGGCACCTTACAACTATAGTTTGCAGAATTGTACTCAAAATTATGCAACAGGGCTGTAGTTATCAGCTGTCTTTATTTAACAATTTAACAAGTCAAAACGGAACTTGTATCATAATATAAGAGTTTACCGGCTCTAATGATTACAAAGTATATTCTTAAAAAGATTATTAATTTAACACTTGTTTTTAGATGACTTCTTTATTAATTGTAAATCATATTAAATATAAAAATATTATAATTTTTCTTAATTAAACTAATGTAAACAGTGAAGTATGTAAAACCTAATACTTTTATTAGCTGAATACGATTTCGAATTAATCGAAATAAATTTAATATGCAAACAATAAAAGCAAAAATATTAATTCTTTCGAATTCAGTTTGGACAAAGTTCGCCGACACACCTTTAAAAGGTTAAAAAGTTTATAACAAATTAAAAAAAAATAGGACCTGGGTTTCGCTCATACAACTGAGCTTTTTCAACTGATAATTAAAACTAACAAACATGTCCATAAATATAGTCTGTGAAAAACAATTATAATGAAAAATGATATTCAACCAATGAAAATATAGAAAATTTGCACCAATAAAAACATTGAAGGGATGACTAGTTCATCCAATGAAAGGCTTTATGGGTTTTGGGTAACAAACGAAGTTTAGGGATATTCAACGAGCTGTATTTTAGCGCATTGACTGTTTGAAAAGCCAAATGACCGTTGGCGGCAATTTCATGGAGAATGTTCCTAATATAATTGAGTACGGATTTCACATATTTCTATTGATGGAGATCTTCCCTTACTTAACTATCTTATCGCTAAACAGGGGTAGGGCAATCTGCCCATTCTCATTTACCATTGTTATGGCTCGAGTTTGTTACATCTTTTCCCATTTTCCACCCCTTTCATTTTTCTTTCATTTTATTAAATATATATTAGGTTTTGGAAATATTGCTACCGAACTTTTGTCCAGGTTCGATGGCGCTGGGGAATAAAATGCGACTAGAGCAAGTTTAATTAAAATCAGAGAATTTATTCATTAAATGAAAATACGTCAATTACAGGTCTCAAAATATCGAACTGAAGAATCGCTCGGGACGGTCCTGGTTGTCTTCTCCCGGTGATGGCCTTCTTGTCTCGGGACGATCCTTGTTGGCTTCTCCCGGCGATTGGTCTGAGTGGTGCGGTCCAGTTCTGTCTTCCTCGTACTCTTCTATAACGGGACGGTCCTTGGGGTCT
>JAFIDM010029043.1:47409-115326 GCA_023159025.1 Thereuonema tuberculata | reverse complement strand
AAATGCAAAGGCCAACCGTGTTTTTTTATTGGGGAAACCCAACGTAAAGGTGAGGCCCGGGCGAAGGAACACATCAGAGCTATAAATGGTAGAAACACAGATTACCTAACATATGTACACGGGGTGGAAAGCCAGCACATTGTCGACGTAAATCACATGAGCTGTTTAGCGGTTTCCCAGAACTTACTGCAAAGAAGATGTCTTGAATCATACTATATCCTTACCTTACCTGATGCTTACAATGAGCAGTTATCTGTACCAGCAATGCGTGAATATGGATTATCAAAAAAAAAAAAAAAAATAGCCTAAACATCCATACTAAGTAACTTTAATTGCAACTCATTTCTCATCCGCTGCAACTGATAACCTCTACTTTTCTTTTTTCATTTTATAATTTTCTGATTTTTGTTCGTTCAGTTTTTATTTTTACAGAGTAAGATGTCCACGAAGGAATTCGTCTTTGAAAAGCAGTGTATTTATGCATGTGACCAACAGATGGAGCTTAAGGCGATCGTTCATTCCTGTTTACATCACCAGATGTCGCACACAAGACTATCCCGCATTGATGATGATGATGTCATGAAGTTGAGGCGAATCCATCCTCTCATTGGATAATTTTACTAAGACTTTTGCTGTAGTGTTTAAAACCTCTCTTTTTGAATTTTATATTCCCAGCGTGATGATGGATCCTCTTGGATTCGAAATCGATCCTGTATTTTAAATTTCATGTTAGTAAAGTTAGTTAAACAGATGCATGAGCTTTGTTTTAATTCAGCGCATAAAGAAATATGTTATAAGCAAAATAAGTCTGATAAAAAAGATATAAATAAACTTTTAGAAAGTCATGATATTGAAGTTATTTTCAAGAACTTTCGCAAAACTTTCACACTTAAAAACAATTGTGTAAATAACTCAGAGACACATCATAAATTAAATTACGAAAACAACCCTTCAAATAATTCAATGGCTTTCCTTATACCGAATTCAATCGATATTATAAATACGATTAAAAAACAAAGATTACAGTTTTCAACTGGAATTGATACAATCTCTATGAACGAAATTAAAAATTTCAAGGACAATATTTCTCTTTTAATTGTTGAATTATTTGAAAATATTATTGGCACAGGTATCTATCCAAATCTATGGAAAATTGCGTACATCATTCCCATCTTTAAAGGAGGTAACATTAACAATTTTGAAAATTACAGACCAATTTCTCTACTCTCCAATATTTCTAAAATTTTCGAGAGCTATTTATCTAATTCAATTTATAACTTTATTAAAAATAAGAACATTTTAAGTGAAAATCAATATGCCTATCAACCAAACAATAGTACAATTAAACTATTAATAAATTTAAATAATTTTATTAATGAAAATTTAAATAAAGGTAATATAATATATATTGCTTTTATTGACTTTAAAAAAGCCTTTGATAATATTAATCATAAATTACTTCTACAAAAGCTTAACTTAATGGACCTGAGAGGCAATATATACAACGTATTAAAAAGCTATTTACAAAATAGAAAATTTAGAATAAAAATAAATAATTCCATTAGTAAACTCTATAATATTAATTCTGGTATACCTCAAGGATCCAATTTAGGACCTTTATTATTTAATTTATATATAAACTCAATAAATAATTGTATCAAATTTTCAAAGATTTTCATTTATGCTGATGACGTTATACTCATTAATTGTGATAAGAATCAAATGAATGCAATTAATTATCTTCAACAAGATTTGAATAATGTTATTAAGTGGACAATCTATATTACTAAAATCTTTTATTTCTCTGTCTGTCTGTCTGTCTGTCCGGCGCAGTTTTCTGTGAGAATGAAAAATAGAAAGAATTTTTACAATGAAACATCCGCGACAGGAATCGAACCTGCAACCTTCCGATCCGAAGTCAGACATCTTATCCATTAGCCCAGGGGAACTACAACTCTCTTCATATTGCTTTTTTGACTTATCTGTCAAAACTGAACTGACTTTGACTGAAAAGTAACAATCTATATTTCTAAAATCTTTTATTTCTCTGTCTGTCTGTCTGTGTGTCTGTCCGGCGCAGTTTTCTGTGAGAATGAAAAATAGAAAGAATTTTTACAATGAAACATCCGCGACAGGAATCGAACCTGCAACCTTCCGATCCGAAGTCAGACATCTTATCCATTAGCCCATGGGAACTACAACTCTCTTCATATTGCTATTTTGACTAATCTGTCAAAACTGAGCTGACTTTGACTGAAAAGTAACAATGTATATTACTAAATCTTTTATTTCTCTGTCTGTCTGTCTGTCTGTCTGTGTGTCTGTCCGGCGCAGTTTTCTGTGAGAATGAAAAATAGAAAGAATTTTTACAATGAAACATCCGCGACAGGAATCGAAGCTGCAACCTTCCGATCCGAAGTCAGACATCTTATCCATTAGCCCATGGGAACTACAACTCTCTTCATATTGCTTTTTTGACTTATCTGTCAAAACTGAACTGACTTTGACTGAAAAGTAACAATTGTAATTAAAAAGAAAGTCAAAAAAGAAAGAAGCAGTACTTCATTAGGTAGCATACTAAGAAATCACTATTTGTAACCTAAAAACCACTGAAAAGTATCAATTGGAATGAAAAAAAGAGTCAAGAAATAAAAGAAGCAGTATTTCCATTAGGTAGAATACTGAAAAATCACTATTTGTAACTCAAAACTACTGAAAAGTATCACTTGGAATAAAAAAGGAGAGTAAAGAAAGAAAGAAGCAGTATTTCTATTAAGCAGAATACTGAAAATTCACTATTTGTAACTCAAAAACCATCATTATTTGTAACTCAAGAACCTCTCAAAAGTATCAATTGCAAAAAAAAGAGTCAAGAAAGTAAGGAGCACTATTTCTATAGGTAGATTACTAAAAAATCACTATTTGTAACTCATAAAGCTAGAATCACATCAAAGTCAAAAAAACTCATGATAAATATGCGGCTCATCAATCAAGATGAACGAGAGTTTCGATAACATCAATCGAATGATAAGTCTAAGAATACAAGGAGAGACTACAGAGCATACAATACAAGTGCGAATAAAATTAACACTTCTGATAATCCACCACACGAACATCTCTATCTGCCCGAGTATCTGAACGCATTGAATCTCAGCGGTATTCCTCAACATCGTTTGTCATTGAAGATTGGATCTCCAATAATATTGTTGCGAAACATCAATCCTAAGTTTGCATACTGCAATGGAACTCAACTTAAATGCCGTTCATTCGATAATGATCTCATAGAAGCCGAAATTATAACAGGAACTCACAAAGGAGATTTTGTTTTCATCCATAGGATGTCTATGAAACCAAACGATAATCTACTTCTATTCATTTTCACAAGAGAGCAATTTCCGATCAGGCCTTCTGACACGATGTTTATCAATAAAGCTCAAGGACAGACTCTATTAAAATTGCCATCTATTTGGAGAACGTTGTCTTCACTCACGCACAACTTTATGCCTTTGAGTCACAAGTCGTCAGAATTTGGTTATCTTCACTCGAAAGAATAGTCACAATCAATTTGTTGCCAAGAATTTCGTATACAAGCTACGATCTTCATTCATCATCTATATTAACAAACATCCATATAAACTAACTCTTCTCTCAAATGTCTATATCAATCAATTTGCACACGGGTAATGGTTGTAATTAAGAAAAGAGATTCAAGAAAGAAAGAAGCACTATTTCTATAAGATAGAATACTTAAAAATCACTATTTGTAACTTAAAAACCAACGTTCTTTGTAACTCAAAAACCACTGAAAAGTATATCTATATTACTAAAAGCTTTTATTTCTCTGTCTGTCTGGTGCAATTGTTGTAATTTGTGAAAATCGAAATAATTTCTACAAATTCACTACAGTAATCGAACATGCAACCATCTGCTCCGAAGTTAGACGTCTTAGCCATTAAACCACGAGGACTACATTTTAATCTCCATAAAAAATAAAAATATATCATAGATATATGATTCACACGCTGGTTCTAAAAGCAGTCGTGGATTGACAGAATATAAACATCTGAAATTAAATTAAAAAAAAAAAAAACTTTTGAAAAATTTTAGTTTAAGTTTACTTGATGTAATTTCTGTGTGTGTGTTTTTTTAATAAATAAAAATTTGTTTTCCGTTACATATACGGAGGCTTCCGGAGCGAAGCGACGGGTAGCCGACTAGTTAATAATAAAATGAATATTAACCGTGATAAAACGAAAATTATGAATACATAAACATAAATGAAAATGTGATACTGGATTTAATGAACGTTTTCAAAATGATATAATGCAGCTCTCCAAAAAGATTAAGTAGAAAACAATAAATTTAGTTGGTGTTTTATAACGTTAGTTACGTATATTTGATGGTTTCAATAGTAAGCTTCCACTCTCTCATTTTCTTGAATATTTCTCTTTACTGTTTAAATAATCTCTCTGTTTTTTCGAAATCTTTCTTATCTCAGAGCTATAGCAACATTATCTCTAATAGTTACAGCTATACTTACATAAGATATGTAGTGCAAATAAATCGTCTTATTTGTTCACTTTTTATCTATTATTTTTCACTCTATAAGCCTCTGAAGGATTTTTTTTTTTTAATATTTAAACAAGTTGCTCCATCTCTTTCAAACTTTTTCTGACGTAACAGATAAGGAAGGTTTCAGGGACAGAAATCCCTATAAATAGTCTATGTTCATAATGAGCAACTATATCTCTGAATTTGTATTTTTTTTACTGTTTTTTTGAAACAGCAGAAAGAAATAAGAAATGTGAAATTAGTTACAAGATGTCAACGTTCAAAGGAAACTGTTTCCAGGACCATAAAAAGTTTAAAGATGGAGGAAAAGAAAGCCAACCCCTGAACAACGTAGGATTCCTACGCCTAGAGATAAAAATGTTTTGACAAAACGGTGCAAACGAAATAAGGTTGAGCAGTGCTGGATAACGAAATAACGGAATGATTTTTGATATTCGTAATGGAAATAGGACCTACGGCCTACTCAGCCCTCTGTAGAATGGGTATCTAGTGTGTTTCCCGGGAGTTAAAGGTGGACGAGCGTCGGGCTGACCAATCGACATTAACGTAGTCCCGTTGGTTAGGAAATGCCGAGACCCCAAAGGCCTACATAGACCTATAGTGGGATATTTTAACTTTAATAGAAAACGTTTACGAAAAAAAAATTCCCTTTTTTATTGTTTTGTTAAAAACATATACATTATTTTTACTTCAGCGGAATCCGGTGGGGTTTAAAAATAAATAGATTAACTTTCTCTCTCTCCTTTAGTTTTATCACCTTTCGCAAAAATTTTGCTGTTGATTTGTCTGTAAATTGGAGTGGGCGGAGGTCTCAATGGAAAAATATTAAAAGAAAAAAAGATAATTTGAATAAATTTTTTATGAATAGGCAACTTTAAATACGTAAAAGTAACGTATTATATTAAAAAGGAACATAATTAGCTATCTGTTTTTAAAATAATTATTTGTCGAGGTAATATAATTTGGAACGTTTTAAAAAAATCTATCGATAGATAAACTTTATAAAGTCGATAAGTAATCACTAAACATGTATTGATATCTAATTTTTTTTTAATGTTCAATAATAAACGACAACGATGTTTGACAAGGAATTTTCTAAAGTTCTTAGTAAGAGATTTTTAATTTAAATAAATTTGGATTAAACTATAAAAAATTAAGTTTCTATATAATTAATCAAATAATGTTGGCCCACAGCAATTCAAATGAGAAATATAAATATATCTATATTGTAAATATCAATTGTATAATTAGCTAAGTTCGTTTGTCTGTCTGTCTGTAACTCGATATAATTAAGCTATTAAGATAGATCTAAGGTTCTCATTGGTACCATTGAATCAAAAGTACTCAAATTGGATAAAATATTAGTTCATTGTGTCATTCCATGTTGTTTCCATGAAATTTGAACTGAAATTCTAACAAAACATACGTTCAAAACCAAATAATTTTGTTACCACTGCACCGATTTTAATGAAATTTGGCATATCTACTCAGTTTTTTACGCTGATTTTGAAACTCAAAACCATTTTGGCCGTAGAAGCTTCGTTCACAAGTTAGCGCAGTATTTAGATTATACAAAGGTGAGTTTTAAATGCCTTTCGGCGTTATGAGTCAAAAATAATAATTATTCTTTAGATAAATTAAACTTTAGTTTATTTCGGTTTTCTTTTTGGGTGAAAAATGATCTTTTCGATTGAACACTATATAAATATATATATATATAATAAATTGGCTAAGTTCGTCTGTCTGTCCGTCTTTAACTCGATATAATTAAGCTATTAAGATAGATCCAACGGTTCTCGATGATGTATATTACTAAATAAAAGTTGACAGGCTGCTTCCTGAAAACAACAGGAAAACACAGAAAGTTGTTTGGAAACCACGTGAAAGCTTAATGCAGCCTCATTGTGAGATCTAATTATTAGTGATTTCTCCTCAGTGAAGTAATTCTTGCGAAAATTTTGTTGATGTTGATTCGCAAAACAGAGTCTACTTTATGAATTTAAAGATAAATATACATGTAATAATGTATAAGGGGCATTCAAAAAGAAACGAGCCGGAGGCCGAGGAACAGAAACCATTACAGGTATGTCAGAAGTATTGGCCCTGGCTATTGAGGCACTTGTCCCACTGCGATACAAGGCGATGAATGGCTGTCTCGTAAATTTCCCGGGGCTGCGTTGTGAACCAGTTCCGCACCTACTGCTTGACGTCGTCGTCCGAGGTGAGCAGAATGACCGCACGGCTGAGCTTGCCTATGAGGTTTGCGAGTAATGCTGGGCATTCACTGTTGTCCCGTGCTGCAGGAAGTCTTATCAGAAGGGGGCCGTCTTAGTCAAAGAAGAACATCCCCCTACTCCTTCTGCTGTCAGAAAACGAACAACACCTCTTTGCTCTTCTTTAGACGCCTCCATTGCACTGTTTCACTGCTTACAACGTGAATGATCTCGTTGGACGATTGACATATGCTTCTGCTAGCTTTTAGTCACGTGACTTGCACCCGTGACCCTCGAGCGGAGGGTGTGAACTTCCGCAATCACTCGTATTGGAACCAATCTTGGTTACACATGCAACGATATTACCGTTCTTTAATCGGTTTGTCCATTCCACACTTCGGCTCGTTTCTTTTTGAACGCCCCTCATAATAATAATTTTTTTCCAATTATTAAGAAGATAACTAAAACTTAAAATTAAGTATTTATATTTACTTTATTTTTATTTGTTTTTTATATATACGGTATTTTATTTACGGTACTTATTACACACTGAAAATTATTATAATCATAGTTAAAAAACATTACTGTTAAATAAATTAAAAATAATTAAAGTATAGTAATAATAATAATAAAAAGGGTCCAACCATTCATGATGAGAACTCGTTCTAATATAGATCAAGCTGCATCGGGTGTAGCGCAGGATAAAGTCATCCGCGTTCGGGGGTTAGGCAGAGGCCTCAATTCGAAAAATATACTTCAGTCTCCTGCAGGTGGTGGTGGAGAAAGTGGCACCCCATCCTGTAGTATGGCTACCACAATGCCCGGGCAACACCATCCAGCCCGAACAGTCGGATGTGTTTCGTCTGTGTCAGAGCAGGCGACCACCAAGACTGGGAAACCACGCCAGCGCATCCGATGGTCATCGCAGATGAACCAGGATCTTATGCGCGACTTCTACACTGTTACACAGTTAGAGACTCAACTCACAGGATACAGACAGGCACTACACCACGCATTCACCACACGTTATCCATCGTTTGGGCTTAGCGAACAGCGGGTAGCGGATCAGCGTCGTTCCATAGTGGTAAACAATCTAATTCTCCCATGCATACTTGCACAAATTAGGGAAGAAGTCGCTGAATCAAACCACAGGACACCACATCCCACCCCACCAGAAGACACCATTATGGAAAACACAGAAACAATCTCTACCCCTCAGCACACATGCCCCAATAAGACAACTAATGACATATTACGTGCAGTACATGATCATTTTTACACTGCACTGGCACAATTCACAGGCACAGACCCGACACTCAGGCCTCCACTCCCCAAAGTACACACATCAAAACAACTCTCCACAGTCATATACCATCTCAACACACGCACTATCCCACAACACCTTGACAATATCCAAACATTAGAAGACATGCACACAACACACTGTTGCGCCGCACAGAGAACCATTCGGGCACTTGGAATCAAACAACAACACATACCTTGCACTGCACGTTCACAAGAATACATCCCCCCTTGGAGACGTCGCCTTGAGGGCCGCATCAGCGACCTTAGAGGAGACATATCCAGGCTCACACAATACTGTGCAGGAAACAAAACAAAGAAACTTATGTCCCAGGTTAGAAAGATATTCAAGCACATAAATACTCGCCCTTTACATTCAAACCATCATAACCAGATTCAGGAACATCTCGACACCCTAAAACAAAAACTCAGTGCACTTGCAAAAAGATTACAAAGACACAAACAATGCACTCTGCGCAAACAACAGAACAACACTTTCCAATACAATGAGAAAAAATTCTACAGATCCCTTACATCTCCCTCCACTACACCCAACACAAACACTCCTACCAGCGAGGCATTACATGAATACTGGTCGTCTCTGTGGTCTAATCCTATCCCCCACAATGATAGAGCACCATGGATCACAGAGGAACAACAACTCACTGAACACTTACCCTTCATGTCCTTCCATGAGATTACTCTCGTAGACATACAGACACCGCTAAAACAAGCACACAACTGGAAGGCTCCTGGTGCAGACGTCGTCCAGAACTACTGGATCAAGGAGGTTCACGTCCCTGCATGGGAAGCTAGCGCTTACACTCACTGACATAATCCAACACCCAGAACATATGCCTCGTTTCCTCACACAGGGTGTCACATACCTACAGAGCAAGAACACTGAAACAGCACACCCTGCTAACTACCGTCCAATCACTTGCCTCCCCACACTTTACAAACTCCTCACCTCCTGCCTCGCAGACAAGATCTACAGACACATCGAGACACATAACATTCTTTCCGAACAGCAGAAAGGGCTGTAGCAGGAATTCCCAGGGTTGTAAGGAGCAACTCCTTATTGACTCTGTAATCCTGCGGCAGGCGCGCGCGAAGAATAGGAACTTATATATTGCATACATTGACTACAAGAAGGCAGTTGATTCGGTCCCTCATTCCTGGCTCCTACACACTCTTCGTATCTACAAAATACACCCCAAGATCACGGCATTCTTAGATGCCACGATGAAGAGTTGGAACACAACATTACACCTACGCACCTCCATCACCTCCATCACTACAGATACCATTCTCATAAGGAGAGGTATTTTCCAGGGAGACTCCATGAGTCCTCTTTGGTTCTGCCTCGCCTTGAATCCACTGAGCCATATACTAGATAACACAAAACACGGTTACAGGCTTACCTCAGGCACTCTGACACCATACTAAATCATAAACTTACTCTACATGGATTATATTAAACTCTACGCCACAAACAACGAACAACTTATTAATCTACTACAAGCCACCACACTGTTCACCAAAGACATTGGGATGGAATTTGGAATAGACAAATGCCGCAATCTACATATAACACGCGGGAAGACTACGAATTTGGAGGGTTTTGAACAGGACCTTGGGTTGGCCATCCAATCTATGGAAAAGGGAGATACCTACAAGTATCTGAGTTTCTAGCAAGCGCGCGTCATTGACAACAGGAAGATAAAAAATGCACTCAAGAACACATACCTTGCTCGCGTTCAAAACATCCTCAAAACACAACTCAACGCCTGACATAAAATTAAAGCCATCAACACTTTTGCCGTCCCCACACTAACATATTCGTTCGGTATAATTCCATGGAGAAACACCGAACTCGAAGCACTACAACTTACAACACGCACTACATTCACGAAACACAACATGCACCACCCCAAGTCCGCTAAGGAAAGAATGACTCTTCCCCGGAAGGAGGAGGCCGAGGACTCGTCAACCTCATCACCCTACATGCAAAACAATTACACACACTTAGGGAACACTTCCACCAAAGAGCACAACACTCCTCACTCCACTCAGCCATTGTCAAGGCTGACACTTAATTCACACCCCTGGACCTCGAAAGCCCTTCTCCAACACTCACCACCCCTTACACCCATACTGAGCAGCTGCGTGAATCATGGGCTCGTAAGGAACTCCATGGCAGACATCACCACGAACTCGGCCAGCCTCATGTCGACTTGGAAGCGTCGAACAGATGGCTGACAAGTGGCGAGCTGTTTGGGGAGACCGAAGGGTTCATGATCGTGATATAGGACCAAGTCATCCCCACACGCAACTACAAGAACATACAACTACATCCAACACGACGCAAACACACATGACGACAGATGCAGGAAATGCCACACTACGCATGAGATGATCGACCACATAATATCAGGCTGTCCCCTTCTCTCCCAAACAGATTACCTTCACCGACACAATCAGGTAGCGTCGATTGTTCATCAACAGCTAGCACACAAGCACTCACTTATTAAGAACACTGTCCCATACTACAAGTACATACCACAAAGCATATTAGAGTTAACCTCACATAAGCTGTACTGGGATCGCCCTATTCACACAGACAAAACCATACATCACAACAGACGTGACATCACACTTGTTGATAAGGTCAACAAACAGACCTATCTAATTGATATTGCAGTGCCTATCAGCAAGAACATGCAGAAAACTCACGCAGACAAGATCAGTAAATACACCGATCTAGCACACGAGCTCCAAAAGCAGTGGAAGCAGGACCGAGTACGTGTTGTACCCATTGTCCGCCACTGGTCTGGTACCTCACACATTGCACCACAGTCTCAGCACACTAGGACTTCACAAAAACACTTATGCACAACTGCAGAAGGCTGTGGTCCTCATCACAACAAGCGTAGTAAGGAAACTTATAGACACAACCACACATCCCTAACAATTCTTGCACACGTCTTTACACTTGGCAATTTGTGCTTGGGTCATTGACCCGCCATATTGTTTTTGCTGGGGAAACCCAAGGTTTGAAACATACAAACATAATAATAATAATAATAACTCCACTTAGCCATTGTCAAGGCTGACACACACTTCACACCCCTGGACCTCGCAAACCCTTCTTTAACACTCACCAACCCCGACACCTACACACAGCAGCTGCATGAATCATAGGCTCGTAAGGAACTCCATGGCAGACATCGCCACGAACTCAGTCAGCCTCATGTCGACATGGAAGCGTTGAACAGATGGCTGACGAGTGGTGAGCTGTGTAGGGAGACCGAAGGGTTCATGATCGCGATGCAGGACCAAGTCATCCCCACATACAACTACAAGAAACGCATTCTACACGACGCAAACACACACGATGACAGAAGCAGGAAATGCCACACCATACATGAGACGATCGACCACATAATATCAGGCTGTCCCCTTCTGTCCCAAACCGACTACCTCCACCGACACAATCAGGTAGCGTCGATCGTTCATCAACAGCTAGCACACAAACACTCACTTATTAAGAACATGGTCCCATACTACAAGTACCTACCACAAAGCATATTAGAGTCAACCTCACATAAGCTGTACTGGGACCGCCCCATTCACACAGACAAAACTATACATCACAACAGACCTGACATCACACTTGTTGATAAGGTCAGCAAACAGACCTATCTTATTGATATTGCAGTGCCTATCAGCAAGAACATGCAGAAAACTCACGCAGACAAGATAAGTAAATAAACAGACCTAGCACACGAGCTCCAGAAGCAGTGGAGGCAGGACCGAGTACGTGTTGTATCCATCATCCTGTCCGCCACTGGTCTGGTGCCTCACACATTGCACCACAGCCTCAGCACTCTAGGACTTCATAAAAACACTTACACACAACTTCAAAAGGCTGGTGCTCAACACAACACGCATAGTTAGGAAATATATTCACAAGCACCCATCCCTAACTATTCAATTTTTTTTTTTTTTTTACACTTGGCAATATGTGCTTCGGTCCTTGACCCGCCATATTGTCTTAGCTGGAGAAACCCATGGTTTGAAACTTTTTCGAGATAATAATAATAATAATAAATATAATAAATAAATTAATAAATTAGTAAAAATTACTATTTATTAATATCAGCTCAATTTACTGAATCGAAAAAAAGACGTTTTAATCTATAAATTGCATATGATATTGTTACCGATGGATTTGGTCACCCTCCCATCTGGTGAATCGACTCGCCCAACCTGTCATCCCTGGAAGGAGTTGACCGTTCCAGGACTGAGTGCGAGGCAGCCTTTGGCTATTTATGGAGCTGCAGAGCCGTATTCAAGCAGATCGTTTTTGCGGCAGCAGCCGCAAGAGCAGGCTCTCCCTCCCCCGGAGCCGTGTTCGAGAAGTCGTTTAGGCGGCCTGGATCCGCGAGAGTAGGGACTCCAACCGGAGCCATAGAAGCTGTTTTGGCGATAGCCAAGCCAAGAGAGAAGAAGTCTCTAACAGGAGACAGCCGTATCCGTTTCAGCGGCAGGGAGCCGTAAGAGATACTCCGAAGCTCGAGTGAAGCTGAGTCCAGTCGATCAGAGAAGACGGCGGAGCTCAGTTTGGGACCGGAGCTGAGAGTAAGCCTAGCGAAGACAGCGAGTGGCTTACGGCAACGAAGACTACCCCAGTCCGGGAGAAGTCACTCTTCTGAACGAAGTGAGGAAGCCGCAACCGCAGCTTTAGGAAGTCAACGCCCGGAGAAGAATTCCTTGGGCCGTTGAAAACGCTCCATTTACCGAAGAGGTCAGAGGCGATTACGTTGGAAGGCACAAGGCCGGGAGAAGACAACCGTAGGCCGTAGCAGCTAATCCAAACGCCGCAGACGACAGGGACGTTCGAAGACCAGGGGAACGACTACGAGAGAAGCGATCTCCATCCGATTCCATCGCAGCAATTGCCGCCGGTTCCGAAACTCTGGGTTCTACGAGGAGCAAGTACGTGTGAAGACTGCAGCGAAGCCCCAGTGACACCCGTGGGACACGGGATGAAGACGATGCAGCTCCCACGAACTTTTAGTTTACGATTAGTCAATAAAAGACTTTTAGTTTAGTTTGCTTCAATAAAGTTACACTGAGGTGAAGGATCAATCTCCTATCGTAATAAGATCTATCCCTACCCCCCTTGCCACCGGAGTATTGTGGACTTTAGACCCATTGCCCCAAAAGCTCGGTAGCGATATTAATGTATCATGAAACATATTGTTCACACTTGTCCTATAATTTATTGAAGTGATGTATCAAAGCCCAAATTTAATGTTTGTAAATTTACATTAGTAACTCAGTAATTTATCACAAATAAATACAATAAAACGATGAAACATGAATGCAATTAAAAAATAGTTTTGTCAAGCCTACTTTGCTTAGCTTCTCAAGAAAGTGATGATACTAAAATTGCTGCTGTAAATATAGGACTGCCCCGGGTCATGGGGGATTGATCCTATGAACTTCAAAAAATGCAATTTACCATGTTTACGTCAGCAGAATCAATGATTTTCTTTCATGTGACCCAGCCGCAGCTGATAAAAATACATTTTCAAAATTGTCACTTCCCTGAGGAAGCTAAGCAAAGTAGACTTATCGAAACTAGTAACTATTTTTTAATTGTATTCATGTTTCGTCAGATGATTATGTTTATTTGTGATGGCTTACTGAATAAGTGATGAATAATCACTTCAATATGGAAGAAATGCTATTTATTAATTATTGTTATTGATAATAAATTTTAAATCATAATCAATTTAATATTCGTTAAATGACTAAATAATATAATTAACATTTTTGTAAAAATAGTTAGCTAATAGTAATAATAACCAAATAAATTTATAAATAAACAAAAAAAATGAATAATTTTAAAATTAAAAACGAGAAATTAACTTATTAGAAATATCTTCAAATTTATATTTTCTGAAAATTTATAAAAAAATATTATAAAAAATTATAAAATTGAAAATATTTGTAGTCATTTTCATTTATAATTTTCTGAAATGTATAATTTAATTTTTTGTTTAAAAAATAAAATTTATTTATTTTTTACAAAATCCATTACTTTTATTTTCTTTTGTGAAACAAGTTTATAATTATTACGAAGTATGTGAATTTAGAATTAATCTTTAATATTTTTAATTTCAAATTATAATTATTAGTACTTGTAAATACCGGCTAGGCATAACATAACGTTAGGTTTTCAGAGCCCTCTAGCGAATCATGACAACATTCGATGGATATAGAGTAAAATTTGCGATTTCGATTTCTAAAATACAAAAAAAAAATAGTATGAAAAGTCGCCAACAGGGGAAATTTTGGCGCTGTTAAGGCACTAGTTTGCATTACTGCGTTACGTGTAGAGCGATCATGATAAAAAGAAAGGCTTGGAGAATTCACGTCAATCGGCGACGAGCTGGCTTTCGATGGCTCTTACCTTACGTGACCATGCTTTGTTAGTGAAGTTGTAATATCAGCGGGACGAGAATGCCAGTGCTGCCATTCGGGAATTTCGGCGGTTGAAGACGCTACGAAGAGGAGCATAAGAAATCTACGAAAAATAGTCAACGCTTTGAAACTACTGGAACTCTAGTAGTGCATCCAGGCCGGGGACCCAAAGCCATCAGTCACCAACACATTGAAAAAGCTGCAACTGCTGTTGTGGAACAGGAGATGACGAACGTTTCAGAGTACCAGCAGTGCACGGGCTATATCCCGGCAAACGGATATCCCATACTCAAAATCCTGCATCAGATGTTGAAGTTTTACTCCTATAAAATCTGTTCTGTTCAAAAATTGTGCCCTGGCGATGCGACCACCCGCTTTGAGTTTGCATTAGGATTCATAGCGCGCATGGAAGTTGATGCAGCATGGCCATGGTGGATGTTTTGGAGTTGCGAGGCGCACTTTTATTTGAACAGTGATATTTACATACACAACTGCCGCTTTTTTTTTTTTTTCCTTAAAGTGATTACAATTTCAGTCTATTTGTTCCTATCAACAGATGCTATTTTATTACAGTGATAAATATTGAATAATTTGTTTTTATATAGACATTATTGTAATTCTTTATAAAACATTTCTTTGTGTATACTTTTTGTATTTTGCTTATACCAATTGATGTTGACTTTGTTATAGACTTTTTCTTTTTCTTGTTTCTTTTTTCTGTCGTATTAACTTTTGTTGATAGATATTATGGACTTTTATATGCTTTTGAGTTCTATTTTACAAATGATTGTAAATTTAAAAAAAAAAACACTAAACTGTAAACTACTTATAACTATACAGATGAGATAAGCATAAAAAATATATAAACATTCAACAAATAGATACATACAATACATTCACATTCGTTGCAGGCGTTTTGCTGTCACATACAGACCTTTATACATGTAAAACAATTGTTCCATGTACTATAACTAAAAAACGAAACAAACAAAAGAAAAATATATTGTTTTAAGATGGCTATTTGACTCAAATAGCGAACGAGCAAATGTACAAACATACAAATACTTAAATGATAAAATAAATCTTATTATGCTTCTTCTAAATTTTTTCTTTTTTTCCTTTAATTTTGTTAAATTTTCATAGATTCTACAATCCATTTTCTTATGTCTTTTTTGACTACGGAAATTCTGCCTTTGTTTGATAGTGTTTTTAGATCAAACTCATTATATATCTTTTCTAATATATAATTTATATTTCTTTCACCATACTTTTTGTTAATGAACGGGTACTCTAATGTTAATTTTTTTCTTGTTTTTACGATTGTAATTTGTTGGTTGCTTATTTATATTATTATCTGTGATTTTGTAGATATGGTTGATCATTAGATTATAATAGAATTTTTGTGATGTATTAAGGAGTTTAAATTTTTTTATCTGCTCTATTTTTATTTATTTATTATTCCAGATTTTTGGTGAGAGTAAGAATTTGAAGATTTTTTTCTGTATTTTGTTTATTTTATTGACGTTTGTGTTATTAGTGTTTGCCCAAATGACATTTGCGTAATTTATATTTGAGGCTATAAGTGCACAGTATATTAGAATTTTAATTTTTGTTGGTAAAACGTTTCTAATATGATAAAAATATATAATAAGGACTTTAGTTTATTGCCAATTGTATTTATTTGATCATACCATGTGAAAGTGTCGTTAATTGTTATTCCTAAATATTTTATTGTCTTGACATTTTGCACTTTGAAGCAATTGTTACAGTTTTTGTTTTTGTGTAAACAGTGGTGTTTGTGATAGAAAATTTGAAGTTCTGATTTAGGCAGTAGTTTTTTAGGATGAATGCATAGAAGTTTTGTTTTTTTCTCATTTATTGTTAGTTTGTTGTCATGTGTCCATTTTTGTAATTCTGTGAAGTCACTTTATAGTTTTTCTTGATTTATTATTTCATTTTTGTCAGCTGTGTATATTAGAATATCGTCTGCATATATATATATATATATATATATATATATATATATTTGCACTGTTTTATTATTTCGAATATGTCATTTATATAAAGGATAAAGAAAAGTGGTCCTAAATTTAGGCCTTGAGGCACACCAGCTTTTATTTTTTTTGTTACTTTTTTTGCCTTCAATCGATACACAGATCTTTCTATTTATAAAATAATCTTTTATTACATCCAATGCTACACCTCTGATTCCCAGTCTGTTCAATTTCTCGAAAAGAATCTTTAGATCTATAGAATCAAATGCTTTACTCAGATCTATGGATATCAGAAGAATAAATTTACCGTTATTTAGGCTTTCATTGATATTGTTGCTTATTTGTTCTAGTAAAGTTTTTGTACTTTTGTTTTTTTGATATGCATATTGTTCTGTGTTTATTATATTATATTTTCCTAGATAAGTGTTTGTAGGAATTTGAAAGTTAAATAATTTTTTTTCCCTGTTTATTTATCGAAAATGAATATTAATGAGAATGTAAGACGCTACTATTGCAGTTGTTAGACGATAGGTGGCATTGTTTATAATGGGATGTAAGACCGCGCAAATTAAAATCGTCAGGGAGTCCACGCAGCTGAGATTGAATGGATATCGGCACGAAGATTTTGATGATGAAATGGTGTTTCTCCGTCGTAAGTACTTGTCAATATATTTTCGTAAGATATGTAAGTTCTGAATTTAAAGCATTTTATTTATTGCTAATGTTTTGCATTTCAATTTTTTGATCTTGCGGTAACGCAGAAATTTGCGAGCAACGGTTCGAAGACTGTTGAGTCGAGTCACATGGCAGAAAGGACTTTCGCAGTCGATAAGGCCAAATCACCGAGTCAAGACGAAGTTTGGTGAAGTTTAGCATCAACCGCAATTGTTTATTACCGAGGAATAAAATTATTGAATTTAATTATTTATTCAATAAAAGCATTGCAGGTTTTCCCGGTAGCGCAAACGCATTACTCGATTTTGGACAAGTCCATTTCTAAGTTAGGCGTTTAGGAGTAATCTCCCGTGGTTTCCGTGTCCGAACGTTATAAAAGGTAGGAGAGAACTATTATTTTATTTCTCATCCGAATTGACGACGAGTTGAATAGAAGTATTTCAATTTGAACTCAATTCAAGTACCGACACTGACTAAGTGTGAATGCGTCATATAGATTACGGCAAAAGTAGCAGTCATTTATATTCCTTTGCAATTGTATTATTAAAGTTTAAGCATTGAAGTCTATTGCTGTAAACACTGTTAATACTTATGTTAGACAATTGTAGTTACTTAATTGCTAGGTTCATTAGTCAGAATTATAAATTGTTAATTAATAGACTTGTCAGCAAGGACAAGCAAATAGTTGTAGTTTTAATATAACAGAATCAGAGTTGTATTAATACTTAAGATAATAATTTATGTTATTTACCCATGTGACACAAGAGTGTTTTCACGTGTGAACGTTTATTTAAAATGTACTTATTGTTATGTTCTTTACATTCCTTATAAGTAAAACTGAGTTTTTATAGTTATGTGTCAGTCAGTCATAGCTTTAGCTCTGTTTCCAAGTAAAGTCATATTTTACTATGGTGTTCAATTTTAAAGAAATATAATTTTCTATTATTTTTCCGATTACTGCTTGTATGGAGATTGATCTATAATTTGTGAGGTTTTTATAGTCATCGCATTTAAATATTAGAATAATTTTAGCAATTTTTAAATCTATTGGGTATTTTCCATTTGATATAATATTATCATAGTTATTACATGAGAAAATACCATGTTGTTTTGTTTTATTATTGTTATATTTAAATTGTCAAAGCCCCTAGATTTTTTATTTTTCATGTTTGTTATTATATTACTTATTTCACTTATTGTTGGTTCTTCGAGGACCAATGTGTTGCCGATCATACCTTGGAGTCTGTGGATGTAAATAGTTTTGAACAGTTTATGTAATTATTTGTAATTGTTTTACTATATTGTGTACAGAATTTGTTTGCTAATATTTTTTCTCGTCTGTTTCCTTCCATGGAATTTGTAAGGCTTTTTATTTCTTTGTTCGAGCTTTTCTCTAAATCAGATCTTGTTGTAATTTTGAGTATATTTGAATCTTCTGATTTTTCTTGTGAAGATTTTACCATCTTTCATCCACACGAATTTGTATACTCTTTCTTTTGTCCTACATTTGGTTTGCCAGAATAGATTTTGTTTCTTTGTTGTAACATTGTCATTCATATATAACTGTTGGTTATCTCTATCTCCTAATATGTCATCGTTGGTGATTTTTCTTCTTTTCTTTTTCTCTATACAGTCCCTATTTGTTTGGTAATTATTAAATTTTATAATGATTGGGCATGGCTTGTTTTTATTTTTTGAGGGAAATCGATGAATTTCGTCAATTTTGCTTATGCTGTTTTGTAGACCCAGCTTCACTTCAATTTTTTTCACGAACTCCGGCAGATCTTCTCCCTTATTGTAATTTAATGCATATAATTCAATGTTCGATCTTTTGCTATTTTTCTTAATTCTCCCTCTTCTTGACATTCTATATATTGAAAAGTCTTCCAAATCTTCAAATAAAACAAAAATAAATGTATAAAATAATACATTTATTAAAATAAACATCTGAATTTTCGAAAAGACATCTCTTCTTTTCTTTTTGAAAAGGGAAGAAAAAAATCTATAAAATGCACAAATTCGTTAGAATTGTTTGCTTTTAACGCATTGAGCCATTATCAAAAGCAATCATTATCAAAAGCATTATCATTATTAAAAGCAAACAATTCTAACGAATTTGTGCATTTTATAGATTTTTTTCTTCCCTTTTCATATTACATCAATGCACGTTAAACCTTCTTTATTATTCTTTTCTTTTTCAAAGCAGGAAAACAAATACGTTACAAACAAATAGAGGAAAACAATAATAGTATCCAAAAGTTCAACACATTCAAAATAAAGGAATTAGATATGGATAAGGAAAAGAAAAAAGTGATTATCCCTTATCTTAATAAAAATAGTATTGGACTACAGAAGATTTGTAAAAACTTTAACGTTGATGTGGGTTTCTATTATAGTATAAAATAAGAAATATTATTTGTAATAAAATAAATGCCAGTGACAAAAAAGGGGAAATGGGGGCTATTTACAAAATAGAATGCATGATTTGTGATGCGTTCTATCTTGGAGAAACCAAAAGAACAATAAAAGAACGTGCATTGGAACATAATTACTACATAAAAAACAAATTAAAGGAGAAATCTGAATTTGCTGAACATTGTATGAATAAAAATCATTGTATAAAAAATGAAATCAAAATTGTATGTATTGAAAAAGATTGTAAAACTAGGAAGTTTACTAATTAGAAATATAAAAAAGATGAATATAAATAGAAATGAAGATGTTGATGTAAACAATTTTATTGTCGAAATGTCCAAAGAGTTTAATAATGTATGTTCAATTTGTAAGAATAAGGTAAAAATTGAAGAATTAGGAGAGTAAACACTTTCTAAGTGTTGTTTGTAACAATGCAATTTCATGAGTGTCTTACATTTGTATCGTTTTCCTCTATTTGTTTGTAACGCATTGTTGTTGTTTTTCTGCTTTGAAAAAGAAAAGAAGAGATGTCTTTTCGAAAATTCAGATGTTTATTTTAATAAATGTATTATTTTATACATTTATTTTTGTTTTATTTGAACATTTTAAAGACTTTTGCTATTTTGTTCTAGTTCCTCTATTTTACACTCTAGCTCCTGTATTTTTATTTCTTTATCTTGGTTTTCACTTTGGAGCTGTGAAACCAATGTTTCGCGAGCTGCCGTGAAACATGTCGTGCATCGCATGCAGCTCTTGGAACACCATAATGGGGGTCATATGGAACCATATTTGTAATTAACGTTCTAATAAACATTGTCTATTGTTATGAAACTTGATGTGTGCTGTCTAATTTGTCATTCATTACTCATACGTACTATAAACTTTGCAGCGCGAAAAGTTCCCCTATTGGAGACTTTCGGTACTAATTTTTTTTTTTGAGAAATCGAAACTGCTTGTTCCACTCTGTATGTCCACCGAATGTTGTTATGATTTGTCCAATACATTCCTCGCTGGAGGGCTTTGAACACCTCACGTCATTTTATGCCCACCCGTTACTTATACATACTTATTATAGATTTCTATTATGCTTACTTAAAGATTGAGGCATTTAACCTGAAAAAGCGGAATATCTCCGAAAGAAAGCGTTCTATAAAAACCAATTTCATGTTTGAAACTGACAAAGTAAGTAGCGCTATTAAGTTTTTTATTTGATGAACGTTTTCATGGTCATTTCATATTCAACTTAATTGTTTTAATTGGAACCTTTTTTTTTTTTTTTTTTTAAAGGCATCTGAATCAATGTAAAAAAATGAATAAATTTTGTCCCAGAAATCTTTTCACGATATCATCTCAATTTGAAAGGTAAATTGGGAAATAACAATCGGTTTCATTAACGGAGATATGTTTTTATTATAAAAAAACACAATGTTTTTATCAGTTTGGAGTACATATTATTTTTCATATGTTCTTCGTTTGCCAATTGTACACTAGTCATCCTACATTTGAGTGAAGGTTTACGATTTGATTTCTATGCTAAGAAAGACTTACATATCTGCAGATGAGAAAATTGACATAAATTTCCATTATTGTGAATCTGGACAAAATGTGGAACAGGTGATGTATAGCGAACGGTTTACCGCAAGACATTCTTCATCGTGTTGTGCAACAATTTTGGGAAAGTGGAAGTGTAGAACTCAAACAAAGGAACCATAAAAACACTGTAACCGGCAAATTGCCATTTTACATGTAGTCGTTCGTGATCCTCGTATAACCTCTCGGGCTGTAGCAGCTGATTCTTGAGTATATCAGAGAAGTTTTCTAAGAATATTTAAACAATATAAGTTTCATTGGTATCATTTGTCTTTACATCAAGATCTTCAAGGGAATGATTTCCACAATCGAGTGCTGTTTTGTCAATGGGTAAGAGAAAAAAATACAAATTGATAACAATTTTGTTTCTTTGTGTGCTTCTTTCTGATGAATTGGCGTTCACTAATCATGGGCATGTCAACTGATATTAATATGCATGATTGGTCCGTTGAAAATCCTCGATGGCTGAGGCAACTTGAGCACCAACGCTCCTGGTCCGGTTTTACGGGAGGGAAGTTAATTGTCCTATTCTTCATTGACGGTATATTGAATGGAGAGAAATATACTTTCTGAGTGAAGAATTACCATTATTGCTGGAAGAACTGACTTTACAGAAAGACAGATCAAATGGTTTCAGCATATTGGTTGTCCAGCACATTAGTTGGATACTGTTCGAAAAGTATTACAACCGTCGTTGGATAGGACTTGGTGGCCCAGTATCTTGGCCCACTAGATCAAAGATCAAAGAACTACCTTTCATGAGCCAGAGACAGATTTTTACGTGATCCTTGTCTGAGATAGATCATACCAGTACTACTGGTGCCTGTTAAGTAAAGATGCTGTTCAGTCCACGCTTTGCATGTTTTCTGGTATTCTCCAGAAAGATAAATGCATATATTGGCCATAAACCTTCAATCCACTATGGTGAAGCCGATTTGGTATGGCTCGGTTTCATAGCTGTCGAGCTGTAGCCGTAATAAACTTATCCTATAGCTGATTCTCATTGCATGGCAGTTTCTGTCAAAATATAAAAGTACCGATCATCTTGTGCTATTATGGATGAAGGCCATCCTTGACCTGGTCTTCTCTTCAATGTCCCGGTCTCGTCGAAGCGATTCCGTATTCGCCTTAGGACACGTTGATGTTGAAGTGTTGCTACCACGTTCATGTGTGTCTATATATCTTCCAGTCGTCCTATTACTCACAAAGCTGTTTGTTCGGAGAAACACGTTTCAGAGAAATTATCCTGTGATGTTGCACTCGCAACTGCAACTTCTTTACTCAATCACAATCATCCAATAAAAAAATCTAATATACTGGTTAAACTGCACTACAGTATTGTGAAAAATGGTTATAGTGATTGTCTCTCTATTATTTTTCGCAATATCCGCTAACTGTTGTTTTTTTTAAATATATTGTACTGTATTTAATTACAAATGAGAGTTAAAGCATATTGAAATAAACACTACAATAATACATGATTAATATTAAAATATAAAAAACATGAAAGACCGAATGGAAATGCTTTTGGAAACATTGATAAAGACACACTTATATAGATTGGTTCATTATTCTCCAAGCTATCGTGCAATTTTAAGCAATAGATCTACGCACAATACATGCAGACATCAGTGAAAAAACGTTTAAATTTGTTCTAGGGAGCGGATAACATTCATTTCCTCTAAAATTCGAAAATTTTATAAGATTAACGTTCTATTTAATGTTAGAGTTTTAAGAAATTAATATGATTAGAATAAACAGCCGCATTATCATGGGTCCGCAAATGAATAGTTTTCGCGAAATACGTAGTATTCATTATTCAATCTCTGGATGTTTTGTTTTTATTTTGGCTGGCACATTACAATGCGATAAAATGTATTTCAAATTTCATAAAGTAAAACACAGATATACAAAATATGAAAAGAATGATTTAATAAACTGTGTTGGAAAAAAATGAGTCAATAAATTACTGGATGTGAATGAAGCTGCAGAAACACTTATTTGTTTTATGAATGCTTATTTACCAATTGCTTTCTGGGAATAGGCATACGGCAAAATCCGAGGATTTATGAAAGAATTCGTTTTTCAATGAGAAGGCGAGCGGAAGTAAGTGTGCAAGCCAACGTAAGACGTTTTGAACATTTATTTTGAGTAAATAAAAGACGTTTCCATAATTTGTTTAGTCTCTTACATTTATATCATGAGTAATAAAGATAATAGTTTTCGCGAAAACTGTTCGTTTCCGGATCCATGCTTATTTGAACTTTTATGTCTGTTTCACTGAGTAGAACGTACGGCCAAATGTAGAACGCACGTGCCTTTTGGAATCACCCTGTATATTTATTATGCAACTTTTCGGAAGTGATTTTAACAGTGCGAGAATCTTCTCAAAGCCTGGCTTTTTGCTAGTATTCATTCCTGCTTAAAAGAAATTATCATTTTATTAAAAAAAAAAAAGTAAGAATCGTACTCTAGGCCATCCTTGGGAGGTTTAGCCTTTAAGCGATTCCCCACCAATGATTGAAGTCGGATGGTCAAGCTAACGTCCACCCGCCTTTAATTCCTTGAGTAAGAAATCTAATAATCATTCGATTATTGGGCTAAGTGGACCATAAAGGTCACTCTGGAGAAAAAACATCCGTGGAAAAACCTGCGATCACCGGAATTGCATTGCATTGAACTTCGAATTGAATTATTGCTCCTCCAGAGCGTTTTCACCTGCAGGGACTCATGTCACTTTGTAAGAATTCGATTTTAATTGTGAGATGAATGAAAGTATTAAAATAGCCTTTATAATGGTAATGACATGCTGACAATTTAGGATACGTTAATCATTTATGAATTTTATAATTAACGTGAAGCTGCAATATGTCTAGAACTTGAGAAATAACATTGAAATTTGACTTAAAACTCTATCTAATTCACACTTTGTCTTAATACGATCCTAAAGGTTTAACTGCAGGCCAGAGTAGAAGACTAATCTAAGTCTGAGAAAAAGGACAAAAAGAAACTTTGGTTTTGAAATTTAAGAAGTTTTCTTTGCGGTTCTCTAAATTGTAAATGTGATACTGGAATTAATGAACGCTTTCAAAATGTTATAATGCAGCTCTCCAAAAAGATTAAACAGAAAACAATAAATTTATAACGTTAGTTACGTATATTTGATGGTTTCAATAGTAAGCTTCCACTCTCTCATTTTCTTGAATATTTCTGTTTACTCTTTAAATAATCTCTTTTTTTTTTCGAAATCTTTCTTATCTCAGAGCTATAGCAACATTATCTCTAATAGTTACAGCTATACTTACATAAGATATGTAGTGCAAATAAATCGTCTTATTTGTTCACTTTTTATCTATTATTTTTCACTCTATAAGCCTCTGAAGGATTTTTTTTAATATTTAAACAAGTTGCTCCATCTCTTTCAAACTTTTTCTCACGTAACAGATAAGGAAGGTTTCAGGGACAGAAATCCCTATAAATAGTCTTATGTTCATAATGAGTAACTATATCTCTGAATTTGTATTTTTTTTACTGTTTTTTTGAAACAGCAGAAAGAAATAAGAAATACGAAATTAGTTGCAAGATGTCAACGTTCAAAGGAAACTGTTTCCAGGATCATTAACAAGTTTAAAGATGGAGGAAAAGAAAGCCAACCCCTGAACAACGTAGGATTCCTACGCCTAGAGATAAAAATGTTTTGACAAAACTGTGCAAACGAAATAAGGTTGAGCAGTGCTGGATAACGAAATAACGGAATGATTTTTGATATTCGTAATGGAAATAGGACCTACGGCCTACTCAGCCCCCTGTAGAATGGGTATCTAGTGTGTTTCCCGGGAGTTAAAGGTGGACGAGCGTCGGGCTGACCAATCGACATTAACGTAGTCCCGTTGGTTAGGAAATGCCGAGACCCCAAAGGCCTACATAGACCTATAGTGGGATATTTTAACTTTAATAGAAAACGTTTACGAAAAAAAAATTCCCTTTTTTATTGTTTTGTTAAAAACATATACATTATTTTTACTTCAGCGGAATCCGGTGGGGTTTAAAAATAAATAGATTAACTTTCTCTCTCTCCTTTAGTTTTATCACCTTTCGCAAAAATTTTGCTGTTGATTTGTCTGTAAATTGGAGTGGGCGGAGGTCTCAATGGAAAAATATTAAAAGAAAAAAAGATAATTTGAATAAATTTTTTATGAATAGGCAACTTTTAATACGTAAAAGTAACGTATTATATTAAAAAGGAACATAATTAGCTATCTGTTTTTAAAATAATTATTTGTCGAGGTAATATAATTTGGAACGTTTTAAAAAAATCTATCGATAGATAAACTTTATAAAGTCGATAAGTAATCACTAAACATGTATTGATATCTAATTTTTTTTTAATGTTCAATAATAAACGACAACGATGTTTGACAAGGAATTTTCTAAAGTTCTTAGTAAGAGATTTTTAATTTAAATAAATTTGGATTAAACTATAAAAAATTAAGTTTCTATATAATTAATCAAATAATGTTGGCCCACAGCAATTCAAATGAGAAATATAAATACAGTAGAGCCCTGATTATCCGCGAGTGCAGCGAAAATTTTTTGTAATTATCAAAAAAACCAATTTTAATCCAAGTCAACAACAGGGAAAATACAATAGGCCCTACAGTGCGAAGGTCGAAAATTACAGACAGGTTTATTTATCATCGTGATCCTATAGGACTTTTCCGAATTAGGGGATGCAAACGTAGAGCAAAGGTTTCTGCTTTACTGTACATATTTTAAAAGTTTTACATATTATGTTTTTTGTACAATAAAACGTAGTTTTTAATAGTGAAATATTTTTTTTCATGTTTACACCTCTTTTTTTGTCTTTTTTCGAGTTATCCGCGATTTTCATCATCCGCGAAGCCCTTGCCACCCAGTCCCGTGGATAATCGGGGCTCTACTGTATATCTATATTGTAAATGACGACCCCAGAAGCCATGGGATCCAAGTGACAAAAAAATTGCTCTGAGATAATCGAGGTCAAAGTTTTATTATTGGATGGGTTTTAATAGTAGAGTTCGCTCTCCCCTACACAAAAAAAAAAGTTGTATGAGATTTTTTTTCTCTCTTTGAGATGATAAAGGAACATATTCCTCAACGTATTTACATAGCTTTATGCTATAAAAGTTATATATATATATATATTTACAAAGCACAATATATGGCGTGATGTAATGTTACATTATTAAACATAATATACACAAAAAAGAAGTTTTATGAGGTTTTTTTTTCTTATTTTGAAAACATTGAGTTGAAAAAGAAACATTCCGAAACATAATAGAAATAGAAATAGAAATAAGAATAGATAATAGAATTTATTTTATAAAAAAATTAGTTTTCTTAAAAAACAGTTTTTTTTTAGCTTTCCAAAAGTATACATTTGTGGAATGTATACCTTTTTCAACTCACACTTTCAATTTATCTGTAATATATAGTTTTTGTTTTCCAGAATTGCCTTGAAGATATTGAGAAGTTCTATTTTGTTTCTTAAAGTTAGGTTTACTGATTTGCTGTATTACGTCACCATAATACTTATTAGCATTGAATACATTTATTGTTCATTCCACCAAAATAACATAATTTGGCTTCAATAAAGATTCAGACCATAAATGAGATTTTTTGCGAAACATAGCTGGCAACTGTTTAGTATAATGTCATTCTATCGAATATAGGTGTTATCATTTTATATAGAAATTTATTAACTTTCCTAATTTCGACTTTTGGGTCAATATCCCATTACGGTGGAATTTATGTAATTTGTTGTAAAATAAGTGTTAAATATTTTTTTTAAAGAATTTTTTTTTCTATAATTTAAATTAGGACAGAAATAAGATTTTTAAACTACTGAGAATTTTTTATTATTAAAAAATAATTGTGAAAAAAAATATTTTGCTGCCTAACACAGCAATAATTGCGTTGTAACAAGGCTGAATTGACTACTTTTCATATTTTGAAATAGTCTTAAAAGTGGGCTTGAATTTTCGTAAAAAATATTGGTAACTGTATAGGGTTCATATTTTATTCTTGTTACACTTGTTATCAACAAATACCAGTAGTATATTTTTAATAAATTAATGAATCTGAGTAACTTAGTTTGTATGTCACCTCCGTCACACATAACGATTTTAATCACTGAAGAGCTTTAATCATCGGAAAAGTTACTAAATTCGCCCTAGATGGCAGCACGTTCGCTATATGCTTCGCGATCGCCTTGGTCGAGAATAGAGCGGTAAAAAAAGTCGTGTCTACAACAGTCGTAAGTTTCTACACTAATATTTGTATTTAATGATATGTCAACTCCGTCACGCATTTATATATCGTAATTTTTAACAGTAGAAGTACAAATTTTAAATAGTTTGTTGGGAAATGTTATTGAATTGCTGTAAACTGAATACAGGTGTAATCGGAGTTTAATCCCAACACCAGAATATAAATTAGCATGTATTCATCAACTCCGTCACAGTCAGCTCCGTCACAAGTCCATGTGACGGAGTTGTCAATAATGTGACGGAGCTGATGAAGCTAACAATTTATATTTTTTAACGATCATAATAATACCAAGTATTTTTTAATAAAGAAATCCGTGATAATGTAATTATACTGTAATAAATATATTATTTTTATTGCTTTTTGAAACACACAGACACTGTAAAAAACCTACACGCAAAATTTGTGTCTGAATTTAATGAAATTTTACTGTCTTACATAACATTTTGCCGCCTAAAACCGTTCTGGGTTATACAGCCAAACTGTTCTGACAGAGAAACATGTCTTTGCAAGCTTCATGGAAACTGTTCATTTTTAGCAACAAAACTACATCAGCTGAAATTATTAGACACTGTTAACGTAGAGCAGCTAGCTTACAGTATGCCTTGCAACACAGAGTCCAAAAACTACATGTATGGTGATTGTGACAAATGTGCCGAATTGCAAGTTAAATTACTGAATCCAGAAGGTCTTGATAAGGAGCAGGATGTATTTTATTGGGAATGGTGCACACGACCTAAGGAAACCGTTCCGAAGCTGAAAAATCCAGAAAGTGTAGTAGTTAAAGTAACTGAAAAGGTCAAAGTAACCGCAAAAATAGCTGATGTAATTGACAAATTTCAATCAACGATTACAAGGCTACGCAGGCATGTCTATAATATTCGTCACCAATATAAGGTGTATAAAGAATTACGACTTAGCTTAACACCTCAAGAATGCTTAATCCATATCGATGCGGAAAATTACACTTGTAAATTCATCAAGGAAATTCAAGCGGTACATTTCGGTGCTTCACATGAGCAAGCAAGTCTCCACACTGGTGTGTTGTATATTGGCAACAGGGCAGAACCTCTATGTTTTACAACTATATCGGACAGCAGAAAACGTGAACCAGCTGCAATCTGGGCGTATTTGAAACCAATTATGACGTTTATACGTGAGAACCATCCCACAATATTATATCTTCATTATTTCAGTGATGGGCCCGTAACTCAGTACCGTCAAAAGGCAAACTTCTTTCTACTTAGCACAATTCCTTTTGAATTCGGCTTCAAAGGGTTAAGTTGGAACTTTTTTGAAGTAGCCCATGGGAAAGGGGGTGGGCAGATGGTTTAGGGGATGTCTTAAAACGCTCCGCTGATAGAGCTGTTGCACTTGGATCAGATGTTCCGAATGCTGAAAAGATGTATGAAGTTTTAAATCAGTCAGAAACAAAAGTTAAACTTATGTTTTATACCTTCTGTGGAGGTCGAGGTAGCATGTAGCCATATGCCAAACAATCTTCCTTCCGTGCCAGGAACGATGAAAATTCATCAAATTATCTGCCTTGAGCCACGGAAGATAACGTACCGTGACGTCAGCTGCTCATGCACTAAACTAGAAACTGGTAAAGTGTGTGACTGCTTTCAAACGAAGTCGTTTACGTTTTCATCAACATCAGATACCGTTTTACGGGATGAACGTGAAACAAGAGCTGAGTCAGCATTGCAACCACTAGAGTCCGCAACAAATGAAATAATTGGTAAATGGTGTGTAATTGAGTAGACACATATGGATATCCAGGAATTGTACAACAGTTTGATGAGACTCAAATTGAAGTTTCATGCATGCATTCTGTCCAAGGAAATAGATTCTTTTGGCCAGCTAGGAAGGATATTCTGTGGTATGACTTTAGTAAGGTTATTTCTATGATTACAGAGCCTACAAAGGCTGACCCTAATGACAAATTTCTTGCGGTGGAACCTGGACTTTGGAAAAACATTTTGAAAAAACTGTAAAACACTAGATATTAGATGTGCTTGAGGTTTACCATTTTTAACCATTTACCATTTTTTTCTATTTTTACTGTTAACTAGAAATCGTGGAGATGTTACAATATGCTGCCATTAATGTTGTCATTTAAATAAAGTGTCATTTACAAATAAACTGTGTGCCAACTCTGTACCGGCTGGTCAACTCCGTCACAGCTGGTCAACTCCGTCACATACACAAAATTACAACTTTTAAAATATGTTAAAATAATTTTTTTAAGCTCTGCTGAGCAGATGACAGCAACAAGTAATTCAATTACTACATATTCGAAGCATAATAATACAAAAAAAATTGAATTTGGTTTTTATCATATTTTCCTTTTCATTTGCCACCGTAATGGGATATTGACCCTTTTGTCTTTGCTGTAACTGAGACAAAATTCAATAATAAAATAAAAATCAGAAATATCTGTTGCAATTTGTATCATTACAGTTCACTACCCAGTTAATTCTTAAATAATCTTTTTTTTTTATATCGAACTCTTTTTTTAATGATGAACAATTACCTAAACAGATAACTTCCATCCGTCAGTGCAACAATGAAATGATATAAAACGGCAGAAGCATTACCAGATATGGGGCAGAACGCTGATGGGACGAGAAAAAGAAGATATTCTTTTTATTATTAACACGTTTTTATTAGCTCGCTTTCTTGTCTCTCTGTCTGTTCGGTACAAATTTTGCAATTAATTTTAAACTGACTACCCGATGAGCTAGCGATGTGAAACTATAAACATAGCTCAGAAATAGATGACAACGCAATATTAACTCGCTTTCTTGTCTGTTAGTTAGAGAACCCTAATTCTTCGGATAACAGGTCGGTGCCGCACGAAACGTCTGTTGTCAGTGTTCTGCAAATGGCCGCATGGCACTGACTTATGGTGCATTGCAAAGCAGCATTTTTTTTCTTTTAACTTTAACATATTTTTTATCGTGTTTAAAATTAAAATTCGTGTTAAATATATTTAAGTAATAATTCGTGTTAAGTATAGTATTCTACTGGAAACTACCAAAAACAATAATGCTATCACAAAGGATCAAAATAAAGAAGGAAAAAAGAAACAAAAATATCCCTTAAATGAAGAATTTTTCAATTAAAACTTAAATAAACTTATTCATGAAATTAAAAGTAATCATTCAAAAAACCCAAACAAATATGTAAATAAGATGAATAAAATAATTAAAAAAGCCAGATATATTAATTGGAAAAAAACAATAAATCAAATGCAAAAATAATTTAAATAATCTTAATAGTTCAATATATAAACAACCATGGATGAATAAAGAAACTTTAATACACATAGAAGAAAAAAATAAATTATTTAAAAAACATAAAGGAAATAGAATCAAAAAAAGTTATGAAATAGCTTATAAAAGAAAAAGAAACTGGTTAAAAAATTTAATAAATAAACAAAAACAAAACTACTATAATAAATTCATAAACAATCAGCATCATTCCAATGTAAATATTTGGAAAATTGTAAATAAAGAAATACAGTATAAGAAGAAAAACTGTGGAAAAATAGAGCTAAATAATCTCTATATTTAAAAATTTTCAAAATACTTTTCTACAGAAAAACAAGTTTAATAAAAATAGGGGAATAATTAATACAATGGATGAAGATAATCAACAAAGTAATTCCATGGCCATCCTATTTCCTACTCACAATGATATATTAAATATAATTAATAAACATAAAATGCATTTCTCAGTAGGATGTGATAATATAACTATTAGTGAGATTAAGAATTTGAAAGATATTATTGCCACTTTGTTGGTAGAATTATTTAGGAATATTTTTACAACTGGTATCTTCCCAAACCTTTGGAAAATTGCTCATATTATCCCAATCTTTAAGGGAGGAAAATTTAAGGAATTTGAAAACCACAGACCCATTTCGCTACTCTTAAATATATCTAAAATCTTTGAAAGTTATTTGTTAAAATCAATTTATAATTACATCTCAAAAATGAATATTTTAAATAATAATCAATATGCTTATCAACCGAACAATAGCACGGTTAAATTACTAACTAAAGTTAATGAAAGTATAAATGAAAATTTAAATAATGGGAAAATAATTTACATAGCATTCATTGATTTCAAAAAAGCTTTTGATAGCATTAACCACAAAGTATTATTAAAAAAGTTAAATAAAATGGGTGTAAGAGCAAACATACAAAATGTCTTGAAAAGCTATTTAAAAAACAGAAAATGTCGAATAAAAATTAATAATTTATTAAGTAATCTGTATAATATTCAATCTGGTGTACCTCAGGGATCCAACTTGGGACCCTTGCTCTTTATATCATATATGAATTCTATAAATAACTGTGTGATGTATTCTAATATTTACAAATATGCCGACGACGTTCTACTACTTAGTAGTGACAAAATTCAGACAAATGCATATAATTATCTCCAACATGATTTGGATAATGTAACAAAGTGGGCAATAAATAATAACATGGTTATAAATGGTAAAAAGACGAAAGTTATGTTAATCAAAAATAAAAATAAAATAATAAATAATGATTTATATTTCATACTACACAATAACAATTGTATTAATTTAAATCAAAATAATTTAAATAACAGGAAGTGTACATGTAATGAAATTGAATTTGTATATCATCAGAAGTACTTGGGCATATTTGTGGATAATAAATTAACATGGGAAGTACACTATAATTTTGTTGTAAAAAAATTACATACATACACATACCTTTTTTATAAAATTAAATATTTATTTCCTTTTAAGCAAAAATTAATAATATTTAAGTCTTTAATAGATTCTGTACTAAATTATGGACTTGAATGCTGGATATTTTTGAATAAACATCAAATTAAAAACATAAATAAATTAACTTTTAAAATATTAGATAATATTTATATAAACTTTAAAAATAAAACAATACAAGAACAAAGAGAAGTCAGAAAAAAATTCAAAATTTTAACTATAAAAGAAAAATTTATTTATAAAACCATTCTAAAAAATATTTATCAAGTTAAAAGAGCAAACGAAAATTATAATGAAAATATAGGAACTAGAAAAAATTGGCTAAAAATTTTTAATATTTCAAAATTAAATAATAACTATGGTCAAAGACTAGATAACTATATAAAATATAAGTTATTTAGTCAAATTAATTGGGAAAACTATGAAACAAAAAATTGTAAAAATATCAGCTGCAATAAAATTTAACTATTCAGCGATGTAATTGATGAGAAAATAATAATACATTTTTAACTCTATTTATCTTTAATTAACCTTATATAACAATCGATCAGCACCTATAATACAGGTATACATTTTATAGGTATACCTAATAGGACAGGTGAACATTAAAAAAAAAAAAAAATGTTTAAAAGCGATTGAAAAATTTCATACACACAAGACTGAAAAGCAGAAAATAATTATTTAAAAAAATATTTTTTTTATATACCACGTTTTTAAGAAGGACTAAAAAGTATAAAATAATTAGTATAAAAAGTACACTCATTAAATGTACAACGACCTAGAAGGAGTTGTCCTTTGGAGACAAAAATTGGCGGAGAGGAAGATTATGTACAGAATAGAAAATGATTAAAATTTCAGACAAATTGAATAATTTATTTCAGAGTTAAGAGTTACAAAGTAACGAGCTCAATAAGGTGTTGACCCACCTCTACCCTGAATGCAAGCTGCCACACGACGTGGCATAGAGTGATAAAGCTCCCTGATGGTCTCCTGCGGTATTTCTTGCCAAATTTGCTCCAATTGTCGGGCAAGGTCATCCACATTTCCTGGTCGACCAAAGGGGTCCGGCTATCTAGGGAAATGGCACCGCAGACCATAACTCCTGGCTGAGGGCCTGTGTGGCGTGCAATAGTGAAAGCAGGATCGGCACGCTGCCCTGGGCGTCTCCAGACACGTCTGTGACGATCGTCAGGACACAGTTGGAAGCGGGATTCGTCGCTCAACACTAATTGTCCCCAGTCAGCATCATTCCAACCGGATCGAGCCAAGCACCACTGTAATCTGGCCCGACGGTGTGCAGACGTGAGTGGCAGGTGGCGTAGCGGTCGGTACGAGCGTAGTTGTCGCTCTCTCAGCCGTCTGTGATGGTCATGGTGGACACTCGTGTGCGGGTCGCACGTCTGATTGTTGATAACGATGATTCAGTCGCTGTGACAGCTGATCTGACAATCACTCTATCCTCCCGCTCTGCTGTGGCCCTAGGTCAACCGCTACCTTCATTACACTGAAATCTGCCATTGTCCACCCATTCCTGCCAGCATCTTCTAATCGCCGCATCACTTCGACCAATATGATGAGCGATTCTCCGATTTGCCCAACCTGCCTCTTTCAATCCAATGATACGACCTCTTTCAAACTCTGACAGTTACATGTAATGAGCTCGAATCCTGCGGCGAGGCATTTTTTCAGTCGTTGAAAGGTATCCTAACTCGCAATGCAACAGAAAGTTTGACCATCAGATTGAGAATCGCTTCTTATATACATCTGCTGAGTGCGCAGTTCCGATGCGCTGTAGCTCTCGCTATTCATTCATTGGACTCCAACGTTTAATCATTTGCATGGGCGGTCCCAATGTCTTTGCATACGAAATTTCATTACAGTCTGACAACTCCTTCTATGTGTGTCGTTTTTTTTGGTAATGAGTGTATAACGAAAAACTTGTCATGCGCAAAATAGTATATACCATCTCAAATATATATTGCATGCGCCCCACGGTTTTCGTTATACTTTTTAATACTTTTTCTACTAATTATTTACACTTTTTACTCCGTCTTGAAAACATGGTATATTAAAAAAAAAAAAAAAAAATTAAATAATTATTCTTTTTCAACGCTGATGGCATTATAGGAGAATACGTCATAATTCCGTGAAGATTGTTAATTCTTTTAGCAGAGACTTGACAAGACCCTCCAGGTATTGCAACACAGCAAATAAATGCATCGAGTGATCGTTGACAAAGAATAGGGAAAGATGTTATACCTTTGACCAGTTTTCACTAAATGAATTTTGCAATTTTTTGTAAGTAAATCCTTACCTGAATGGATACATGTGATCTTCACGCATCTTGCCATCAACTGCATGTGTTTTATATATTATATTTTGAGTATAAGTATTTTATTTTTAAAATTAGATATCAATCCACGGCACAAAGCTAAAGTTAGGATCCTAATTTTGAATTATTCCGGCACGTTAAACTTCTTTTATTTATAAGCATATGGGTTTTTTACTTAATTTATGCAGCCGTTTAATTCCTTTTGTGCTTGCCGGAAGGCAGGTCAAGGAACTTTTGTATTTTATATCTTGTTTAATTTTTGGTTAGGATTTCTTCGGTGGGAGGTCCCATTCTCGGGTGCGAGAACCGGGATACAAACACCTTGCGCACTTTCTGAGTTGTCATCAGGGGAGTTTGGCTGGCTGAGGAGTCCTAATGAGGACGAAACGGTCCGTCCCAGTCTCTTCCCGATGACAACTCAAGGCGAATCCTAACTTTAGCTTTGTGCCGTGGATTGATACCTAATTTTGAATTATTCCGGCACGTTAAAACTTCTTTTATTTTATTTTTATTTTACAGAAAAACTATACCTTGTGGTCAAAGGTACAACTACGTGTTGTACCTTTGACCGGAGGGTATTGTACCTTTGACCAGGTGGTAGTAGAAACTGACAGCTAGATAAAAGTTATTTAAATAATATTTTTTATTCAGAAATGCATACATTTGGCAAATATATGCAATTCAAACATGAAATAAATTCTAATGGCTTAAGTAGCCTACTCCTGCCCGTTTACTCTACATTATAGAATAAAAAAATAATGTCTATCTCCAAAAAATAGCTATTCTTTTAGTCGAGCTGTGCCGGCAGCTGTAGTTGATTTGGTAGCCTGGCCAGAATATCTTGTAGTTCTATGTCGTTGAGCTGGTTATCTTCTTAGATGAATTTCGCGATCTTCGGTAGTTTTTCAAATATTTAACTTTAAAATAATCACATGCTCTTTCCTTTATTTGGGCCACAAAGTATTTCTTGTTTTGTTTTTTGTTGTCAGCTTGACAAGGACGTAACTTTCTTCAAGTAAATCTTCTTTTTCAAAGTTTAATTCCTTCTCCAACTCATGGCATTCATCTGAAATATCGAAAACACTTTCCCCTGATGAATATTCAATATCAGACTCAAAGTCATGAACAAACAATCGATTGTTTACTTTCTTTGGATAAGATTTGGTAAAAAAATAAAAATTTGGCAAAAAATATTTAAATTTCCATCTTACATAATACTAAAAAAATGACTGTGTAAAAACATTTACATATTATTAAGTAATGTTGTACCTTTGACCTGGTCAGAGGAACAGCACCCTGCTGTGGTCAAAGGTACAAGATCAATCAAATTTACATTTCACGCCGTGCTACAACTTTTAGTTTATCCAGTCATCTTAAAAGTCCTAACAATTAATCTATAGGCATATATGTATTACTCATATATGTATTTCAAAAGAAAACAAACAATGTTATTAAAGAAAAATTCACTTGCAAAATACTTACTTTTCGGTGATGGAATTGGAAAAATATTTTTCACTCCTTGCAAGTCAAAGATCTAACTGCTACTGAAAGTTTAAAGGCGCAAATAGTGGGAATATTACACATTAAACAGAAAAGCCTTTAAAGTATGGTGATAGATGGCAAAACTAGCAAGGGTGGTCAAAGGTACAATCGGTCAATTGTACAACACCTTATCTTACTCCAGAAATCATATGACTCAAAATGGATTTGGTTAATCCTAAACTCACATGGAAATGAGGAATTTCGTGAGTAATGAACTAATTAATTTCTGAAGAGAATCATTTATTGTATATGATTCCGCCTAAAATCAAATTTTCATGATTTGTGATAATTTATTGAACCATGGATTAATTATTCAGTGAAAATCGAACTCTTCTAATTAATTCATATTTAGTTAATAGATATTTTTTAACTTTAAAGTGTTTTAGTTTCTAAAAAATTACAATGGTAAAGTTCTTTTCAATATAAGTACCATTAATGAATTAATTTTATAGAATAAGTACATATTTAAAGCCACAAAATAAAAGAGTGAGCTACAAATATTTTCATAAATAATGCTTACAAATATTTTAAAGTCATGAATATTTTATATACAAGATGGCCATAAAATAACTTTCCCTGTTTGGAAGCATCTGCAGCAAAAACTAATGAACGGAATGAAACCAAAATTCAGGTATAGTCTATTGAGGGCATGGTGAGAAGAATTCCGCAAAAAGAAATTAGTACCAAAAGTCGCCGATAGGAGAAAATTTAGCACTGTCGGAACCAGTAAATTGATGAATAATTTCAATGAATGCACGCAAAAAGGATTATGAACGTTCATGAACATGCAGTAATGAATGGAGTTTGAAACTCACAGAAAACGTTCTGAAACAACACAACAATCTTTAAACAACAATCTGTAACGGCCAAAAAAAATTAGCCTTTACGGGAAATTGTCAAGATGGGGGGGGGGGGAGTTCATGGGGATCACATAAACATAAACAAACAAAAAAAAAGGACTCTGCTACCAGAATACCGCCAGGAGAACCCGTAGGCGTTCAAAAAAAAAACAACACACAATTGGGGAAAAACCAATTAAAAGTTACACTGTGAAATAAACAAAAAAACTTTTAAAATAAAACAAATCCAAAATTTTAAAGAAACATAAATTTATTTAAAATCGTTCTTTTAAGCCAGACCCTAGTCTGTACAAAATACAATCAAAAAGCAGTTTATCTTAGATCTAAAATAAAGGAAGTCTGGATATATAAATTTTATATCATGAAGGAATTAGATAAAACTTAAACCTAATGTGTCGAGTAAAAAAATTAAAGAATTAAACGCGATGCCCTCAATAGCTGGCCGGAATAAAATTTTTAAGTTGGAATTTAAAACATCTAATAACCCTAGTTAAATTAATATCCACTCCTCCAGGATATAGAATATTATAATCAATTATCTTTAGTCGTATCCTAGGATACCCAAACCCCAAAATTAACAAAATGTATAACAATTTTTCTTCTAAATAAATAGCCAACTTTTAAAACACATAAGTTATTATCATTCAATAAGATTAAATTTTAGCTTATGAATGAATATTCCTAATAACAGAATAGGTTTACTTTTAACCAAATACACTTTGTAGGAGAGAGGAAAATTATTTTAAAAAATACCACAGGTAATTATCGAGTAGTACTACTAATACGAACTTTCGATTTAATAGTAATAATAACTTAAAAAGGTTTCACTTTTAAATCGACAACAACCAAAAAAAAAATCTTTCTTTGTAACAGAGACAAACTAATCGTCCACTAGTAATCAACACTCTCGATTCAATAGTCTTAATGAGCTAAACAATCTTATTCCTTTAAACTAAAAAATTATTATCTTTCATTATGAAGAGGGGAAAAAAATATTTAAACCTGCAACCGCTAAAAGTCTCAAATTACTGCTCTTTAATCACAATGAATAAACAAGAACAGTCTTACTTAATCGGGTAGTTCACTGCTAATCCCAAGTCTTTAGATGGGACGGCTTCACGCTTTAAACGACATACGAGTAGTTCTTCGTTTACGATGAAGTAACCATTGGGTAGATTTACGTTATCCACGCATAAACTCTGCTTTGTTAGACGGATTCTCCAACTTCCGCATGTGATGGTAAGGCTTATTGTGAACTAAAGTAGAATCGAACCGTCCTCATTGAAAGATGGCCTCCTAACTCAGGAGGTGGATTAGGCCTAAAGTTGCGTTTGTTTCCCGCTACACGGTGTCTAGCCATCTTTGTAAGATATTTAATCCCTCAGCTTACCCGATGATAAGATGATCTCGGGAAAAGGCTGGTTCCGTCTCAGTGAGTCTCAAGGTGGTCAGTGGCAATTTCCAGGTTACTCCGATTCTGTCTAGTCAGATAGACGAGGCGTCTTCGTGAATGAAACTTCCACACGGTAGAAATCGCAGCTTGCCCTAATGATACATGATTTCGGGAACGGCTGGTTCCTTTCTGGTCGATCCAGAGGTGTTAGTCACAATGTCTGGGTTGCCTCCGATGACTCGGTCTGGTCCCACAAACGAGGTGTCTCCGTGGACCAATTTAGTGCCGAAGATGAATCCCATGGGATTCGAAAGACTCCACGCCTTGTAATTTTACTCTATTCGGTGTTTGTGTGTTCTCTTTTTATTTTATTTTTGACAATTTAGTCCTTAGGGAGAATTCTCAGCTACCCAGATGATAACATAATCTCTGGAAAAGGCGGGCTCCGTCCAAATGGTTTCCAAGCCGATTAGCAGTAACTTCTGGAGTTTCTCCGCTTATGACTGGGTGAAGCTCGACCAACCGGCATATTAATTTTTTTTTTTTTTTATTTCTAAAATTTGAACAATACAGTCCTGCTAGGTTTTCAAAGAAATCCTGTGGTGCAGGTGCTGAAAAAACACAGATATTAACATTTATATATATATACAAAATTAGTAAGTCCAAGATTTTACATTAGTATTGTGAAAATTAACATACATATACTAATTCCAAAAAGAAAACAAAATTAAAGTAAGTACTATTTATAAATATAATTCATTACAACATCGTTTAATGGACAGGGTTACTTCAATCCTCCCTCATTTTCATAGTAGATAAGAAAAAATAATAATATTTGAATAAATAGATCACCAGGTCTTCTGGTAGTAAATTATAAACAGCAAGAAAGGAAAACGAATAAATCCTCTCACATAATTTTAAATTCATAATTTTTCAAAGGTTAAAAAAAAATAAGAGTAAACTCCCGAATCTGGAGAGAAACTTAAAAAAAGTTCATAAAAAAAAGTTTAACTACCGATTAAATACTATTTGGAATCTGGAGGCCACACTAGGATAACAATTTGCGTTTCCTCAACAGAAAACTCGAGACTGTCTCACCCTCTTATTATAATAACAATTACCTAGACAACAATAAGAGACGAAATCTCCGGAATATCTATAAAGAGAAATATTTAAACCAAGGGAGAAAAAAAAAACCGTGAAGGAAAAAAGGAAACTAATTTCGTTTCGTTTCAAATCTTTAATCATCCGTTATCAACATTACCGAAAATAATCAATCATTAGCGAGCTCCAATCAGAACCGATCAGCTTCGAGACTGAAGAAGCCGACCGGCGCCATTTTGGTCACCGTTTCGATTGAACCCGAAGGCTATTATGATTTAAGTATTACAGTGAGGAGAATATTTTTCCAAACTAAATAATATTTTAACTGAAATAAATTAATTCTATGCATCAGAATGTGCAGATGTCAACTTTTTAAAGAGAGATTTCAGTTCTTATCGAATGTTCAACACGCTCTCAGGGAGATTGTGGGATTGCCACAGTTGTGAAACGAAACCCACTTTGCTTTCGCTTAAATACACTCATTAACAAAAAAAACGACACACCTAGAAGGAGTTGTCCGATGGAGACAAAAATTGGTGGAGAGGAAGATTATGTACAGAATAGAAAATGATTAAACTTTCAGACAAATTGAATGATTTATTTCAGAGTTACAGAGTTACAAAGTAACGAGCTCAATAAGGTGCTGACCCACCCCTACCCTGAATGCAAGCTGTCACACGACGTGGCATAGAGTGATAAAGCTCCCTGATGGTCTCCTGCTGTATTTCTTGCCAAATTTGCTACAATTGTCGGGCTAGGTAATCCACATTCCCTAGTGGATGCAGTCGCTTTCCCATCATATCCCAGACATGCTCGATTGGAAAGAGATCTGGGGATCTGGCTGGCCAAGGAAGTGTTTCACAAGCTGCAAGACAGGTCCTGCCGTATGTGGTCTGGCATTATCTTGCTGAAAAATGAGGCCAGGGTACTGCAAAAGGAAGGGTGGCAAAACAGGTCTTAGAATATCGTCGACGTACCGCTGTGCTGTAAGTGTGCCGCCAAGGGGTCCGGCTATCTAGGGAAATGGCACCGCAGACCGTAACTCCTGGTTGAGGGCCTGTGTGGCGTGCAATAGTGAAAGCAGGATCGGCACGCTGCCCTGGGCGTCTCCAGACACAATCGCGACGATCGTCAGGACACAGTTGGAAGCGGGATTGGTCGCTAAGCACTATATGTCCCCAGTCAGCATCATTCCAACCGGATCGAACCAAGCATGACTGTAATCTGGCCCGACGGTGTGCAGACGTGAGTGGCAGGTGACGTAGCGATCGGTACGAGCGTAGACGTCGCTCTCTCAGCCGTCTTTGAATGGTCATGGTTGACACTCGTGTGCGGGTCGCACGTCTGATGGTTGATAACAATGATTCAGGCGCTGTGACAGCTGATCTGACAATCACTCTATCCTCCCGCTCTGCTGTGGCCCTAGAGCGACCGCTACCTTCAGGACAATGAAATCTGTCATTGACCACCCATTCCTGCCAGCATCTTCTAATCGCCGCATCACTTCGACCCATATGACGAGCGATTCTACGATTTGCTGAATCTGCCTCTTTCAATCCAATGATACGACCTTTTTCAAACTAACAATTGCATGTAATGAGCTCGAATCCTGCGGCGAGGCATTTTTTCAGTCGTTGAAAGGTATCCTAACTCGCAATGCAACAGAAATTTTGACCATCAGATTGAGAATCGCTTCTTATATACGTGCGTAGTTCCGATGCGCTATAGCTCTCGCGATTCATTCATTGGACTTCTTCTTAAATGGCGCTACAACTCTTTATGAGTCTTGGCCTGCTTTACAATAGACTTCCATTGTAGTCTATCCTGTACACACTTTCTCCAATTTATTATCTTCATCATTCTAATGTCATTCATTACATCATGTATCCATCTTAATTTAGGTCTGCCAGAAGGTCTCGTAGCAAGAGGTTTCCATTTAAAATTTTTTTTGATATTTCTTTCATGAGACATTCTTTCGATATGACCCATCCAGTTTAATCTTTGAGCTTTTATAAATCGAATAATATTTTTATTATTTATTAGTTTATCTAATTCTTTATTAGTTTGAATTTTCCAAAGGCCATATTTAGTGTTAGTAGGTCCAAATATCTTACGCATTATTTTTCTTTCAAAAATTAATAACTTTTGGGAAAGATTATCTTTTGAAACCCAAGTTTCACAAGCATATGTAACAATAGGTCTAATAAGTGTCCACTACATTTTAAGTTTGGATTTAATGAACAGAATCTTATTTTGCAATAATTTTTTATTTGCATAAAAGGCTCTGTTTCCTGCAGCTATTCTTTCCTTTATTTCTTCTTCAATGGTATTAACAATTGAGCCTAAATACTTAAAAGATTCGACTTTGTCGGCACACATTGAATCAACCATTGACATTCATCATTTTGTTTTCTGCTGCATTTCATATATTTTGTTTTGTCTTCATTAATTATTAGTCCATATTGTTCTGATTCATTCTTCAAATTTATAAATGCATCAATCATGGATTGTTTAGTTCTAGTTGTGATATGAATATCATCTGCATAAGCAGTTAATTGTTTTAATCTAAAAGAGATGTTTCCACGGTACTCCAGTTTAGATATTATCATATCTATTACAGAGCTGAACAAAAGGGCTAATAAAGGGTCTCCTTGTTTTACACCAGTATTTACATAAAACAAATCGGTATATTCATTATTAATTTTAATTTTAGCTCTTGAATTAAGTAAAGTTAAATGTATCAATTTGATTAATTTTATTGGAACGATATAATTATTTAAGCATTTTAATATTAGTAATCTCTTAATAGAGTCAAAGGCCTGAGCAAAATCTATGAAAATATTAAACAGATCAATATTGAACTCATAACATTTTCCATAAATCTGACGTATCATAAATATACTATCAATAGTTGATCTATTTGGCCTGAATCCTACTTGATAGTCACCAATTTGCTGTTCAATAATTTCATTTAATCTATTATATAATAAAATGGCAAACATTTTATAAAATACATTTAGTAAAGTTATTCACCTATAATTTTGACAATCTTTACGGTCTCCTTTTTTGAAAATAGGGCAAATTATACCTTCTTTCCAATCATCGGGCAGTTGTTCATGTTCCCACATATTTAAAATCAAATTATAAACTCTTTTCTTTAATGTGGGTCCACCATATTTAATGAATTCGGCAGGTATGTTATCAGTTCCATGAGCTTTACAGTTTTTAAGTTATAAATGTACATACCGTATTTCTTCTTTATCTCACTCCTTCAACATATATTATTAATCATCATCATCATCTTCTTATATCATAAAATAAATGTAAAATTAAAAATAAATTTAAAATACATTTATTACACAGGAATTTTCAAAGAGACTATTTCCTTCTCTTCTTCTTCAGCTACAATAATTTATAACAAATATGGGAAGTGAAATCATGATAGTTATAACATTTCATTGTAGTAACTATCATTTTAACACTTCATCTCATCTATTCTTTCTTTCTTATTACATCTAGATTGTCTAATTATATCCCTAGCTAAGTTTTCAATAACATTATTAACCTCAACACCATTGTTTCTATTTATATTCCTATCTTTGGTATTTCGTATGTATAAACTTTCAATTATTCTTCTCATTTTACAATCTTTCTCATTGCATAAAATTTTAATTTCTTTATTAATACAATGGGCTTTCCTTGAATAATGTTCTGCCATTTCCGATTTATCAAATAATTTGTTTCTAATGTAATATCCATGTTCCAGGGCCCTTTCTTTAATAGTTCTTTTGCTGTCCCCTAGATAAAACTTGTCACAATACAAACATTCTATTTTGTATACTGTCCCCATTTCTCCTTATCATTAAGTTACTTGTCACTTTCATTAAGTTTTTTACATAAAAAATTCTTTAATTTATTATTATAATTAAATTCAATATTAATGTTAAAATCTCTGCAAATTTTTTTCAATATTAAACTACACTCATGGACAAAAAAATTAGCGCACCAAGAAGGAGTCGTCAAAATGAAACGAAAATTTACATACGTAATGACTACTTTGATATAAGTAAATAATAAGAAAATCAAAGAAAAAGGATAATTTATTTCAGAGAAAAAGGCAAAAGAACAGAGGAGTTAATACTCCGTTGGACCCCCTCTAGCGCGAATGCACGATGCGATACGATCGGGCATTGAGTCATACAAGTTCTGTATGATGTCTTGAGACATTTCGTTCCATATTTGCTGTAACCTTGCCTCTAGTTCGTTCAAACTCGTGGGATGCCCAACTCGTCGTCCCAAATGATCCCAGATATGCTCGATTGGAGACAAATCTGGGGATCGGGCAGGCCAAGGAAGGGTAGTAACAGTGCGGAGACAGTCTTGTGACACCCTTGCCGTATGAGGCCGAGCATTGTCTTGTTGAAAAATGGCTCCTGGGAGCCGTTGCATGAGTGGCAACACATGTGGCTGCAGGATGTCATGAACATACCGCTGGGCTGTCATGGTGCCACGGAACAATACTAGGGGTGACCGTGTATTGTAGGCAATGGCACCCCATACCATCACACCAGCTGTGGGAGCGGTGTGTCGCTGTACAGGAAAGGCAGGATTGAAGCGTTCACCACGGGCTCTCCACACACGAACACGATTGTCATCACTGCCGAGATTGAATCTGGATTCGTCGCTAAAGACGACCTGGTTCCATTCCACTGCAGTCCAGTTTCCTCGTGCGCGGCAAAACTCCAAACGGAGGCGTCGATGGGTGGGCGTCAAGGGCAACACACGTAATGGGCGCCGCGATACCAACTGTTCTTCAGCCAGGCGCCTTCGTATGGTTCGAGAAGACACAGAGGCCCCTAGTGAAGGTGCTACCTGTGCCTGGATGGCGGCCGATGAAGCAGTTGGCTGTATGCGTGCATTTCTGACTATGTGGCGGTCTTCTCGACGTCTGGTCTGTCGAGGGCGTCCTGAGCCTGGTCTTCGTGTACATGACATCTCTCGGGTCCACTGGTCCCAACACCTCCTCACAACACAATCAGAGCGGCCTAATTGACGAGCTACTCGCCTAGCTGACCACCCAGCTTCCATCATCCCGACGATTCTCCCTCTCTCAAACTGCGACAACTGCGTATACTGTCTTCGAACACGGCGTAATGGCATGTCTACCTCAGCTCTTCCTTTGTAAATGATTCAGCACACTCAAACAAGCTTTGGTTACCTGTTTTATACTCCACAGAGTACGATGTTCAACGCCCTCTACCGGCTACACGTAATGCGCAATCACGCTGCATTTCTAATCATTTGCATATCTCCCCGACATGTACCTTCATTGCAAGTTTCGTTACGATCCCGCAATTATTTCTTGGTTCGCTAATTTTTTTGTCCATGAGTATATTTTGATTCAGGTAAGGAATGAAAAACCTTTTCTTTTCTTTATCTTCATTTAATTCTTTGATTTTGAAAGTATTATAATTTTTGATATTGGAATTGATGAATTTTTCATTGTATCCATTTTTCTAAAAAAAAACTGTATCCAGTTTTTAAGTTTTTAAATAATATCTATAGGCAACCACATCGTTCTTGATGATCCCGAATTTTCGCGATTTCACGTGATTGACGCGAGAATAGCCTCTATCCATGTCTTCTCACAAAATGGCGAGAAACATTGCTATTCAAAGCAGCGCTCAAAAAATTATATTGCAAGTTTAAGATTATTTTCATAGAGAATTAATAAATGGAGGACCTCTCATTCCTTTAGAAAGAGTTCAAGACAGAGTAGCTGCAGCGACAGGTAGCAATTTCCTAGTGACAGACATTCAAAATTCTACATTCCTTGAGACCTGCTGAAGAGGCTAATGGCCAAATCTCGTAATTTCCGAAAATCTCGCGCAAACATGATGATCAGGAACGGTGTGTCGGCCTATATTTCAAGGTAAGTCGGAGTCTCTATATCATTATTATTTTGAATATCGAGTGAGTCTACATCAAAAACAGTAAATTCATCTTCCATAAAAAGTAAATTAGTAAAGTATTGTTTCCATCTTTCTAAGACAGAATTAATATCAGATAATAAATTTCCCTTTTCATCTTTACATAATGGTACCATCGAAATTTTTTCTTTATTAAAAAAAATTCATCTCTTTATAAAACTTCCTAGTTTCGTTTCTTTTACTATTTTCTTCAATTTCCTTAAATTTATCATTTATCCAATCTTTTTTCTTTTTCTTACAGATAATATTTGCATTTTTCCTTTTTTGGATATAGTCTTCATAATTTGATCTTGTTTTTCTATTTATGCATTTCATTCGTGCTTTATTTTTTTCCTCAATGGCAATTTTACATTCATTATCCCACCATTCATTATAAGAATCTTTTTTCTGAAATTGAAAGGTCTCGTTTGCTGCGTACAGTACAGTTTCCTTAATATTTTGCCATTCTTTATTAATGTCTGTTTCAATCTGTTTCTCCTGCAATTTACGGTGTAAACAGTTTCTAAAAAGATACTGTTTTTGGGGATTTTTTTAATCCCGGTTTTTTGTTGCATTTGTTGCCTATTATTTTTAATTAGTTTTTGTTTTACTATAGTTTGTACAAGGAAATGATCTGAATCACAGCAATAACCTCTCATGGATCTGACATCCTATATCATGCTACATTTGGACATATTAACAATAACATTATCTATCTGATTGACAGTTAATCCGTCTGGAGAAGTCCAAGTTCCTTTGTGTATTGATCTATGTTAGAATTTCGTGCTCATGATCAGCATACCATTGCTAATAGCAAATTCACATAATAATTCTCCATCATTATTACATTCATTATGTAAAGTATGTTTTCCTGCTACCGATGCATATGTATTTTCACTGCCTACTTTAGCATTAAGGTCTCCCAATATCATAGTAATATCATTTTTAGGGATCTGATCTTTTAGCAGTTGTAGTTCTTCATAGAACTGAATTTTTTCTTCTACAATTGAATCTTCAGTTGGGGCGTGTACACATATTAAGGAAAAGTTATGGTATTTGCCTTTAACACGTAATATACAAATTCTATCATTATAAGGTAAAAAACTTAATATGTTTTTCTCCAGTTCATGTTTTATAAGAAATCCAGAGCCTAAATGACCAGTTTTATCAGGATTACAGCTGTAATATAAAGAATAATCTTTTTTCTTAATGTGGCCATATCCTTTCAATCTTATTTCTTGAATAGCAATTATCTGTAAGTTAGATTTCATAAATTCATTAGCAACCTCTTGCATCTTTCCGGGTCTCAGTAATATAAGAATGTTCCAAATTCCAATTTTAATTAAATCTCGTTTATTCCGTTTAACTCGCCTTGTCCGTCTTAAGTTAATCAATCCATCATTCCTATGTTGAGCATTTTTAGCAAATCAGTTTTAAGTGGAGGGGTAGCTAGCCCTTCGCACAACCCCCAACCTGGAGGACCAGTCCCATGTATTTATATCCCTCATGGGAAGGGTGGTCCAGTTATACCCCCCGACACTGGGTGGCTATTTTGATCGCCTCTCACGATCCGTATGAGCTACGGTGGTGCTATTCTTCCCCGGACATTACACGCCTCTTTCAATCCAATGATACGACCTCTTTCAAACATGTATTGAGCTCGAATCCTGCGGCGAGGCATTTTTTCAGTCGTTGAAAGATATCCTAACTCGCAATGCAACAGAAATTTTGACCATCAGATTGAGAATCGCTTCTTATATACACCTGCTGAGAGCGCAGTTCCGATGCGCTGTAGTTCTCGCTATTCATTCATTGGACACCAAAGTTTAATCATTTGCATTGGCGGTCCCAATGTCTTTGCATACGAAATTTCATTACAATCGGACAACTCTTTCTAGGTGTGTCTTTTTTTTGGTATTGAGTGTAGTAGAGATGCTTGAATACACTATACAATTAGTTTCGAACAGATTGACAGCTTGCTACATGTCATTTGAAATTCTACCGAAATTGCATTGCCGAAACACAATTTTAACCTCTAAAAAAGATTAAATGCCGTCTTTTCGTAACTGGGAGTTGGCTTGGACTTACCGCCAGAACCTTTCGAGCTCAACTCTGCCAATCATATGCACTGCCAATCATATGCACTGTTTCATCATATTTCGTCGATACGGTGGAAAGCAAGGAAGGGGAACACTTCACTGAAAACAATGATCATTCCAGTGAATCAAAAACAACTTCCTAACGATCGAAGCAGCCATCTCTAATCTTCCTACGCAAAATATCCCCACTGCTTTGCGCTCGTCCATCGGAAACATTATATGCAGGTCGCTCAGAAATCCTATTCCCATATCTCTCAACCCTGTGGAGATAAATGAACTAAACCAGTTCAAAGAAAATACAGATTTAATGGTCATTCTAGCTGAGAAGGGAGAGGGTTCAGTAGTTTTAAACCATCAGCAATATAATGATATGGCCATCAAATTTTTGGACACAACTAATGGAATCTCATTTTTCTTCTCTCAACCAAAAACAGTACTCAATCTAAACAGAAAAAGTATAGGTTCGATAGTTGCACAACAATAAATAACCCAAGACTGTGCCGATAGGTTGAAAGACAGTTTGCTAGAAATCCCATCCATTAGGCTTACCAAAAGTACACAAAGCACTCGATAATAATGGTATGTTTCCGGTCCGTCCGATTTTAACCTGCAACAATACCACCATTAAAGGGTTCTGAACTATCATTTATAACAAATTTTCCAATCTTAGTATAATATCCAGGTTTGCGCTAAAAGATAGCACAACTTTCGTTCAAAAAATTCGCACCCTCAAATATCATATGGGTTTCGAGTTCTCTTTGGACGTCGATGCCCTATTCACTTCCATCTCAGCAGACTTAATTATTAAGGCCTTACTTCATTTATAAAACAAATCGATCGCTGATTTTTCCATTATTTTACTTAATAATGAGCTCATCTCTCTTATTAATTCTCTTTTCAAAATGCAGTTCTTCATCTTCAATAACAAAATATAGAATCAGACTAAAGGTTTATTTATGGGCCTTTCCGCTTTGGCAGTTTTGATTAAAATTTTAATGACATTATCGAAGATCAAGCATTCATGATTTTCGATAATAAAGCCTTCAATATTCCATTATATAGCAGGTACATGAATGATTTATTGTTTTACAGTGACCCATCTATGCAAGACGAAATTCTTCACATCATGGATTCCATCCACCCTGACATAAAATTCAAAAAAGAATACGAAAACGATACAGTTAATACTATCGCTTTTCTCGATGTGCAGATCCAACGTTTAAATAATCATTTTCACACCTCCGTCTATCGGAAACCCTCCTCACAACCCACAACCCTCTAGTTTCGTTCTTTTTGTCCCTTGCCATTTAAAATTTAAATACGGCTGTCAATCGAGCATTTAACCTATCAAGTAATTTTTCTAGTTTTATCGATGAAATTCAAAATATTAGGACAATATTCATTCTCAATGAATATCCTCCCGCATTTATTGACAAACACAGCCATCTCCACACGTTTCCACTACCTTAATGATAAACCAAGTCATCGTGCGACTTGTAAATATATATCCATCCCCTTCCACCCTGGTCTTTTTCAAGTCCACAATAAAGTACTTAACCTTATCAATATTGCTCTTACATCCTCCAATAGCAACACCCTTTCTAAGTTATGCAATCCCATAAATCCACAAAAAAACATTAAATCCGTTACCATTTTGATTCAAAAAGGAATAGTTTATTCTATCCCATGTTCAAATGATAAACAATGTAAATATATGGGAAGACGCACCAGAAATTGTTCCGCTGTATATCCCAGCACCAATACACTATAAAAACAGGGACTTCAATTATAACACCGTTACAAATACACATCGGCAAAGTCACACAATTGATTTCTCTAAACCTCAATAGTTTGTAAAGAAAGTAATCACTTTGTGGGAAAATGCAAAGAATCTTATCATATACTTACAAACCCATTTTGTTATAACGAGTGCATATTAGTACAGAATATAGAACAATATGGTTTTCAAAAAAAAAGGAAAGAAATAAAAACATAAAATAAACATCCCACCAACCCCAGGAGAAGAAAAAATGAAATTACCAACTTTCACTTTAACTTCCCACCCACCCCTTTCCCAAAAATTCACACAATCCTCACTAGCACCAATGGCAGCCCTTTAATCACTTCACACTTTGCAGTTGCCACTACTGAACAGCCACTCTTAATAACTAGTTGCTATATAAACCATGTTTTCTCATTAATTATTCCACTTGAGGAAGGCTCTATTTTTTCAGAGCCGAAACTAGTAGTTTTTATTTGTTTCATGTTTTATTTTTTATTTTTAGACATGTGTGTTGGCGTTACTTTTTAATTTATCAATTTTAGCTCATGTAAAATATTTTTAATAAACATAATATTATATAAAGTTTTACAAAAAAGGTTATAAAGAATGTTTTTGAGTGGGAGTTAGAATTTTATTTTTTATTAAAGTTTTATTTTCAATTTCCATTTTTTTTTTATTTTTTAAAGGTAACTTTTAAATTTTTTGTAAATTAGTAATATTATTTTAGTTTGATTTAGAACAAAAATTTGGTTAGCATAATTAATATTGGAATCAAAAATAGCAACATAATATTAAAATTCGACCTCTTAATATTTTTATGGATTTATTATGAAAAAATATTTAATTAAAGGTGTGTTATTTTTAAATAGGAAAATAATTTTAACTTGTGCAAAATAATATGAAGATGAAGACAGAAATGTGGATTAAAAGTTTATAATAAAAAATTTATTATAAAAGTTTACTTTTATTGTGCTAAATAAAATACACAACCGGTTTCGGTTCCTTGACAAACCTTCCACAAGTGAATACAAAATACAAAAAGCATACAGCGTATAAGATAAAGTGGACAACAATTTCAATAGACAAAGTAAATGAAGAGTTGGACCAATTGGAAATAGCAACGCAGAACGACGATGGGTGATGACTATTGTGGTGTGTTTAGGCACCAAAATTGTGAGGTGTTTCCGTGGTGTCTGGTTCGTAATAAATAAGGAGGCTTAGACTCAGTTGGATCTGAAGGAACTCTGAGAACTGTTAAGAACTCAGCTGAACTCTGTTTATTTTTGGATTACATCGGTATTTATAGGTTATGTACAAATGATTCGATTGGTTGTGGCGTTTACAATTTATTGGTAGATTTAAATGACATGTAATCACAACGGGTTTTTAAACTGTTGTGATTTAAATAAATTGAATTAAAAGAGACGCTGCAACCGTCAGAATTTAAAGATAAATAGATTAATAGATAAATAAAGAAAATTGATTAATAATGATTAGAACATTTAAAAACGGAATAACTAAAATACATATATTAAAAATATTAAATTAAAATATAGATAACAGAGGTTAATTTTCACAGAGGTGTAGATGAGTTATTACTTTTCATGTTCTTTTTGTTTTTTTATAAATTAGAAATTAAATTATGAATTAAAAAGAGCAAACTCCTTAATATTGACTTAAAATATATAATAAATAAATAAATAAATAAATAAATAAATAAATAAAATAAATACCTTAATAAGAAGTAATGATATATAAACTTCAAAATTAGGCATATATTATAATCGAACTGGCAAAACTCATATCTGGTGCTTTCGAGTTTCGCAAAGCAAAGATTTCAATCAATCATTTGCAATTTTGAAAATTTAGAAAATATAGAATATAAGAATAAAATTAACTTATATTACTAAACATATAAAGCCGGACAGTAATATGAAATTTGGAAAATGACAATGCAAAATTCAAATCTCTGTTTCTAAATATATCCATAATTCATATAACTTACTTTACTAGTTTCAGTGAAGAGATCCTCAAGTACTGACTTAAATATAGTCAACAAAAACATAATTTAATGATAGTTGGTAGGAATCTTGGTGTTCTAATGGGACTCAGATATAAAAAGATTAAAATAAAGAAAAAATAAAAAAAAATACTGATGAATGATCGAAAAAAATGTTTGTTCATAGTTGTTCATAGTAGTTGTTCAGTTGCATACATTATTATTGAGGGTTTATTTATTTATGGCCAACACTTTATGATTGAATAAAACATTTTATTTATAAACTTATAGTTCATAGAGTTTATATAGCTAATTATAATTCCTTAGTAGAAAGGAAGTCTTGTATTGGTTCCATTGTTACTTAAAGATGTGAACATGAACATTGTTTGTGAATAACATCATTAATAGTCTACATTCTAAAATTTAGATTCTTCAGTGGCATTCAATTTGCAAATAAGAATAACTAACTTCCGATTACGATTAATTTTTAGGATAATGCATGTCGTCTCTTTATGCTAATTTTCAAGATTTTTTTCGATATTGATTCGTAGCCCAAAGATAGATGAGTTAACAACTGGCATTGTAAATAATTTTACAAATATTGGTTTGCAATGATCAGAGATTTGTAAGTAACTTAATAACATCACATTTAGTCTACTTCCTTTTTTTAGTAATCGATATTTGTGAATACAATTGAACGGATGAGATTAAGAAGGAAAATATTCCACATTTTGGTCAAAATAAACAGAAATAGCTATTTTATTTCTACAATGAAGATCCATCTACTGATATAAAGAAGGGAAAGATGACTACATTTTTGATGTGCTGGCAAGCCATTGAAATTTTGAAATAAAGAAAGAAAACATTCCTGGATTGTTTTCCTTCTTGACCTCACCTAGCGCTGCTCTGTTTGTTATTGTTTTTATTCTAATAAGGTTATTGATTATTTAAAGGTTAATTGTGCTAGGTCTAGGGTGAATAATCTGTATTTATGTTTGTGACTATGTTAGTTTTAGTTAGTATTAGTTTTTGGGCTTTGTAATTCATAATATTGTAATATATTGATATGTAATATTTATAAAATATTTTTATGTTATAATTTTTCTGAATCTGTCCAGGACAAAGAGAAACCACACGTTTGTAAGATTTTTTCATGAGTCTCACCATGATTAGGAGGTTTAAAATGGTTCATGCTTATTTTCCAATTCGCGATCACATCTTTCTTCCGTGTGACCTCGATTTTACTGTAATAAAGAGAGTTTTTCGCCGCTCTGATCTGATTTATTCACCCGACCAATATAATGATATGATATGCAATGAGAAAAAGAAATTCCTGGCTTTTGAAGTAAATCTAGTGCAAAATGAACAAAATAAATCTAACTTTAAGCAGTGGTGATCTGCACTGTTTAGGAAAATATAAAAAAGTTTGTGGAGTAAGCCAACATTTCAAATTTACAAGTATAATCACCAAATTTTGAAAGAGTCAAAAAAAGGCTATGGTCTTGTAACATGCTGGATGTTACCTCAAATAAGACTAAATAATATAAACCGCTAACTGCTACCACCTGGATTCCAATTCAGAGGATGGGTACCTAAAAATGTCAATGGAGTGTGGGTGTGTCCCCTAAATGGTCTTTGTAACGTTTTTACCTGGCTGCTGGGCCCATGTTTTGACCGGGTAAATAACGAAATGCCATGAAAGAAATAATTTATTATTAATCGAAGACGCCCACTCCCACTAGACAACGATGAAACCTTCCCAACCTACAACGAATTAGTAATGAAGAAAGACCCTGCTCGATATTACTTGAGATTTTGGATCCAGTTAATAAAATACTATATATTAAACTTCTTAATTAGCAAAATCTTAATAATCAATACTGCTTCACTAAATTAATCATTACTCCTTCACTAGTAATGAAGCACACAACACTTTATTCAAAGGACTAAACAATGTATTTAATAGATACACAAAAAATATTTTCTCCTTTACACACTTCCTCGGGTTGATAAAATATATCTAAACACTATCAAATGAAACCTAATCGGTATACTCAAGTTGCGAGATTAACATTATCTGATAAACACAACTCATATAATGGAATATTTATATTAAAAACACACACTTATATATCTAACTGTAAACAATCTAAAACACGAGGTTTCAACCTCGCTAACACCTACGATTAACTTAATCACTTCTTAACTATTGATTTGTTCACCTTGTATATTTATAATAATTTTAAAAGTAACCCTTATCTCTCAAATTACATGCAGAGATTACAATGAAATAAAGTCGATTCGTAGATTGGTCACTGTGCACTGTCCAAGTAAAGTTCAGACGCCTGAATGAGACGAAAGGATAAACAGGAAACAACTATTGTTCTGTTCCTATAAAGTTCGCCTTTTCAATCGGCAGATAGGCTCTCACCTTATGTGGGATTGATGCAGCCTTGTGACTGGCGTATAACAATTGGCTTCTTCGCACGCCGTGGAAATAAAAAAAATTGGTTGACGCCTCGAACGGATCTCACTAATGACACTTAAGTTCTCCAGAGTATAGTCTGTACGATGCGACTGACGCGCCCGTACTTGGTTCTGCTGGTTGTAAGACGCTGTTCGTTTCAGCAATAAAATACAGTCTACTTACAAAAAACAGAAGGTCTGGTAGAACACACACACAGTTGAACATGTCCGTCCCGGATCGTCTAACTGCCCGTCTTCTTGATTTCGTCCCTCCGTGTCCGTCCGGTAAAGTCCCGTCGAACTCCGATCGCTTGTAGCGGCGGGCTGCAACGAAAAGCCGGCCGCGTGCAGAGGTGGACGACGCAGGAGAAATAGCCGTCCACATGCACCGGCGGACCAACACGTCTACTCGTCACGAAAGGCCGTGGCAGAGAGATTGGGCTCGCTGACCACAACTGACCGTCTCGAAAACTTTTAGTGACCTTCCTCAATTAGACCATTTAAACACAATTTCTTATTTAAAATTACTAACACCAAAAGAAAACCTTTCACAAATATTAATGAAAACACACAGTTTTATATAATGCTGGAGATCTAATAAACATTATTAAATCGATCCCTTTTCTATTAATCAATAAACCTTCCCTTTAATTCATGAACATTACCCAATAAATAAATACAATAGAATAACAAAATTCAAAATTCCCCAGCTGTATGCTTCATCGTAATGGAGCCATTCCGCTCCGTTACATCTCCCCTCCTCTACGAAGAAAAAAAATTTCACCTGTGGTTTTCTAAAGACGAAATTTTGAACTACTCCTCCACCTCCAACGGCTAATCATACGAACCAGCAAAGTTTTCCTCTCCTATCCCTCTTATCAAAATTAAACTCCCAAACACCCACACCTATCAAATTAAATCAAAGCGGAACTAGAGTAAAGGGTAAGACGAAAATAAACAAATCACCGTAGTGATATCAAGGCACGAACATCTACCCCCACCCGCATCCTATCATCACCACCAAAACCAAAAGAAAAAGGAAGTGCTACCTTTCGGCAGACAAAAGCAAAGAATGTTGCAGGTTATTCACCTGACAATAAAATGTCGTCGTAACGACGGTTACAAACAAGCCTACCCGCCATACCCGTCTAAGGTACCGAAGACGGAGGCCGAGCGGTATCTCCACTTCAACACACAGAACCAGTACAATAAATTTCATCACTCACCTTTCCAGGTGAACATCTCCCCCATTGGCACCTTTGCTCGACGACTAATTTAGAATTAAAGAACCAATTGGGCCGCTGGTGATATATCGAGCCCGTAACTCACCGACGGTTCCTACTACACTTCTCTTTACATTTTTCCTCCGCGTCCCTCCTCCATGGGACTCCACCAACGCTTCACCTTTCACGGATCCCTTCCGAGCTCCACCTGCTCGCGAACGCACCCCACTAGACGGAACTTTAACTTCTTTACAACAAAACGCAACGTCTCGCCTCCTCCAATCATACTGTCTGTTGTTCTTCCTCGCCGCGACTCTCCTATAAACATCTAACTTTCCTTTAGTCCCTCTAATCTTATTACTTCTATAATCCTCATTACTTTCAAAGCCCACTTTATTCTTGAGCCTTTTCAATCTAACCAATCTAAGTAATTCCTCCCTATCACGTCCTTTTTCATCGTTCACTATATCTAAAGGTTCAACTTGATTAGCTTGGCTGACATCACAACTACTGTTCACCTTAATTATGACCTCTCTGTCTTTAAAGGCAATATTAAATTCGTAATCATGGAGGGCGGATAATCCAATTAATCCGTCCACAGAACAACCCGGTACAATTATAGCTTCAAACACAAAATCAACTCCAGTAGCTTCTCCTCGTTTCTTATCATTTGAAATCATCGAGGCTTTAATTTTATACACTTTATCGGTATATTGCTTGCTACCATCAGCTAAAATTACTTCCGTATTCTTATAATAAAATTCTGTACCCTGTTCTACTAAATACTCTTCCTGTTCTTCTCCTAAACAACAAAAGTCAGCGCCCGTATCTATCTGACACTTAATAATTCTCCCTCCAGCTAATCTAATGTGAACAAAGGGCGTTTCTCCCCTACACTTCTTTTCGTCTTCCCTATCACTAATTCGCAAATCAAACACCTGATCTACCTGGGCTTCTTCAAATTCTATTTCCTCTTCACATTTTACATCGGTCACTTCTTCTATTATTACTTCCTGTAAATCATCATCTTCAAATTTAATTTCTTCCTCACATTTTACTTCAATCGTTTTTTCTACTATTCCCGCCTTGAAATCATCGTCCCGCCATTTATTTATGTCAAAGGGAAACGCAATTGAATCGCTTTCATCTTCAGCGATCTCATCCCAAACTACAAATGCCTTATTAATCAAGGCCGGCTGCGGGTCACTGAACCCCAAACTAGCCTCTACTCTCCTCGCATACTTTAATAAATCACCTGTGTCTTTACATTTATCTAAAAATACACAGTTTCTATAATGCGACAGCATTCCATTAAAAGCTAAACGCACCGTTCTCCGCTCGTCAAGTTCAAACCTTAGCACGGCGGCTTCCTGTCTTATCCGGCACACAAATATTTCCATTAATTCACCTTCTCTTTGTCTTAATTTCTTTAATTGTTCGTACTCATCTCCTACGAGATACTCAGGCAAAAATTCTCTCAAACAATCCTTCTCAAAATCATCCCAGTTATTCCATCCCATCAACTTATAATAAAACCATGGGGCAACTCTTAAATGAACTAATCTAGTCACAATTTCTCTTAATTCTAAAAAATCGACATCATACATCTCAGAAATTCGCCTCAACTAAAACAAAAACTCTCTAACGGACCCATCAGGTAAACCGCTAAAATTTATTTCCTTAAATAAATCAGTTCTCTCTTGAACGGACATTGCTCTCTTATATTTAGGCAAACTTAATTCAGTCTTCATTTTACCAGACTCAAAATTAACTGTTTTTCCTCCTTCAAAATCACTGTACTCTATTTCTCCTAACACCTTTTCCTCACTGGAATTCCTTATTTTGCTTATTAATATTTTCACCTTCTCCCTTTTTTGATTAAGAGAATATACCCCGTCATCCTTTATTAGTTCCATTAATAAATCTAAGTCAGACATCAGGGTCTGCTCCACTCTTTTGTTTCCCGAAACGAGACTTCTCAAGAGGCGCAAGCCCAACTCCCGCGTTTCGGCCATCTTGAATTAAACAAAATAACAACAACGGATGCGCAAAAACTAACACCTAAACTACACTAAAACAATCCCAGAGGCACTACTGTGTTAAGTAATCTAAAACCACGCTCTGATGAACCAACTGTAACATGCTGGGTGTTACCTCAAATAAGACTAAATAATATAAACCGCTAACTGCTACCACCTGGATTCCAATTCAGAGGATGGGTACCTAAAAATGTCAATGGAGTGTGGGTGTGTCCCCTAAATGGTCTTTGTAACGTTTTTACCTGGCTGCTGGGCCCATGTTTTGACCGGGTAAATAACGAAATGCCATGAAAGAAATAATTTATTATTAATCGAAGACGCCCACTCCCACTAGACAACGATGAAACCTTCCCAACCTACAACGAATTAGTAATGAAGAAAGACCCTGCTCGATATTACTTGAGATTTTGGATCCAGTTAATAAAATACTACATATTAAACTTCTTAATTAGCAAAATCTTAATAATCAATACTGCTTCACTAAATTAATCATTACTCCTTCACTAGTAATGAAGCACACAACACTTTATTCAAAGGACTAAACAATGTATTTAATAGATACACAAAAAATATTTTCTCCTTTACACACTTCCTCGGGTTGATAAAATATATCTAAACACTATCAAATGAAACCTAATCGGTATACTCAAGTTGCGAGATTAACATTATCTGATAAACACAACTCATATAATGGAATATTTATATTAAAAACACACACTTATATATCTAACTGTAAACAATCTAAAACACGAGGTTTCAACCTCGCTAACGCCTACGATTAACTTAATCACTTCTTAACTATTGATTTGTTCACCTTGTATATTTATAATAATTTTAAAAGTAACCCTTATCTCTCAAATTACAAGCAGAGATTACAATGAAATAAAGTCGATTCGTAGATTGGTCACTGTGCACTGTCCAAGTAAAGTTCAGACGCTTGAATGAGACGAAAGGATAAACAGGAAACAACTATTGTTCTGTTTCTTTAAAGTTCGCCTTTTCAATCGGCAGATAGGCTCTCACCTTATGTGGGATTGATGCAGTCTTGTGACTGGCGTATAACAAATGGCTTCTTTGCACGCCGTGGAAATAAAAAAAAATGGTTGACGCCTCGAACGGATCTCACTAATGACACTTAAGTTCTCCAGAGTATAGTCTGTACGATGCGACTGACGCACCCGTACTTGGTTCTGCTGTTTGTAAGACGCTGTTCGTTTCAGCAATAAAATACAGTCTACTTACAAAAAACAGAAGGTATGGTAGAACACACACACAGTTGAACATGTCCGTCCCGGATCGTCTAACTGCCCGTCTTCTTGATTTCGTCCCTCCGTGTCCGTCCGGTAAGGTCCCGTCGAACTCCGATCACTTGTAGCGGCGGGCTGCAACGAAAAGCCGGCCGCGTGCAGAGGTGGACGACGCAGGAGAAATAGCCGTCCACATGCACCGGCGGACCAACACGTCTACTCGTCACGAAAGGCCGTGGCAGAGAGATTGTGCTCGCTGACCACAACTGACCATCTCGAAAACTTTTAGTTTCGAAACTCGAAACTCACGCAATCCTCGCCAATCAACCAAGTTCACTGGGTTCATGTGACCTTTCACAAACCCCCTGTTGCACACGGTCTCCGCATGCGTCACTTCCTGTCCGAACTTTCTAGACTTCAGGCCACGTGATCTCGTTTGGATCGAAGGAGAAAATTTTCCCACGTTTTGTTCCAAGATTAAGTAAAAGCCGATATGGGAAAATACACAGTCAATTCGTTCCACACAATACTATTCATTTAATAAATGGTTTTAAAAACTGACCTTCCTCAATTAGACCATTTAAACACAATTTCTTATTTAAAATTACTAACACCAAAATAAAACCTTTCACAAATATACTCATGGACAAAAAAATTAGCGCACCAAGAAATAATTGCGGGATCGTAACGAAACTTGCAATGAAGGTACATGTCGGGGAGATATGCAAATGATTAGAAATGCAGAGTGATTGCGCATTACGTATAGCCGGTAGAGGGCGTTGAACATCGTACTCTGGGAAGTATAAAACAGGTAACCAAAGCTTGTTTGAGTGTGCTGAATCATTTACAAAGGAAGAGCTGAGGTAGACATGCCATTACGCCATGCCAGGAAGACAGTATACGCAGTTGTCGCAGTTTGAGAGAGGGAGAATCGTCGGGATGATGGAAGCTGGGTGGTCAGCTAGGCGAGTAGCTCGTCAATTAGGCCGCTCTGATTGTGTTGTGAGGAGGTGTTGGGACCAGTGGACCCGAGAGATGTCATGTACACGAAGACCAGGCTCAGGACGCCCTCGACAGACCAGTCGTCGAGAAGACCGCCACATAGTCAGAAATGCACGCATACAGCCAACTGCTTCATCGGCCGCTATCCAGGCACAGGTAGCACCTTCACTAGGGGCCGCTGTGTCTTCTCGAACCATACGAAGGCGCCTGGCTGAAGGACAGTTGGTATCGCGGCGCCCATTACGTGTGCTGCCCTTGACGCCCACCCATCGACGCCTCCGTTTGGAGTTTTGCCGCGCACGAGGAAACTGGACTGCAGCGGAATGGAACCAGGTCGTCTTTAGCGACGAATCCAGATTCAATCTCGGCAGTGATGACAATCGTGTTCGTGTGTGGAGAGCCCGTGGTGAACGCTTCAATCCTGCCTTTCCTGTACAGCGACACACCGCTCCCACAGCTGGTGTGATGGTATGGGGTGCCATTGCCTACAATACACGGTCACCCCTAGTATTGTTCCGTGGCACCATGATAGCCCAGCGGTATGTTCATGACATCCTGCAACCACATGTGTTGCCACTCATGCAACGGCTCCCAGGAGCCATTTCTCAACAAGACAATGCTCGGCCTCTTACGGCAAGGGTGTCACAAGACTGTCTCCGCACTGTTACTACCCTTCCTTGGCCTGCCCGATCCCCAGATTTGTCTCCAATCGAGCATATCTGGGATCATTTGGGACGACGAGTTGGGCATCCCACGAGTTTGAACGAACTAGAGGCAAGGTTACAGCAAATATGGAACGAAATGTCTCAAGACATCATACAGAACTTGTATGACTCAATGCCCGATCGTATCGCATCGTGCATTCGCGCTAGAGGGGGTCCAACGGAGTATTAACTCCTCCGTTCTTTTGCCTTTTTCTCTGAAATAAATTATCCTTTTTCTTTGATTTTCTTATCATTTACTTATATCAAGGTAGGCATTACGTATGTAAATTTTCGTTTCATTTTGACGACTCCTTCTTGGTGCGCTAATTTTTTTGTCCATGAGTGTATTAATGAAAACACACAGTTTTATATAATACTGGAGATCTAATAAACATTATTAAATCGATCCCTTTTCTATTAATTAATAAACCTTCCCTTTAATTCATGAACATTACTCAATAAATAAATACAATAGAATAACAAAATTCAAAATTCCCCAGCTGTATGCTTCATCGTAATGGAGCCATTCCGCTCCGTTACAGTCTTGGACCTGATTTCACTGTTGTTATTAACAATGAAGTGCTAAAATTGTACAAGGGGTGGTGAAGTTGCCATCCCTACATGAAAAGGTATTAAGAAAAAAAAATCGAATAAGTTCCCAAACTTATGTATTATGAACCTGATCAATAGAAAGACTTTTACAGAAATAAATTAATGTGGCCAAACAGAAATGCAGAGTGTGAAAATGAGAATAGTGAATGATGTGTTGTAATGACCACAATGAAACATTTCTTAAAAGTTTAATGTTTTTCAAATCATGATTTGTAATCAAAATACACTTTTTATTTTAGAATTTGACTAATATTATTCAGCTGTTTTCTTTCTGATTGTAACATTTATCCTCCATTAGAAATATTGCTATTGTTTAGAAAAAATTAATATTTTTTTTTTCGCTTTTCACCCAATTCTGTTGTCTTGTGAGATCAAAAAGGAAAAGATTCCACCATTTTCTAAACTACATATGTGCATTAATATTAAAATAATTGCAATATAATCATGTGAGCAATGGTAGGAAGGGGTTAAGAAAGAAATTTTCAATGTCTGTCATTTTGTTAATAATTTTTTACCAAAAGTTTTTTTTTTGAGTAAAATAAAACAAAGAACGCACATAACTAAACAAAACAGAAATTCACTGAGCTATTGTGATGGAAATTGGAGACAGTACTGTTTCGAGACTTATTGGCCTCTCATCAGTCCAAATCCATCCAGCATAACAAGCTCAGTGAAATAGGACGATATACAAAACGAACAAACATACAAAGCAATGACCCCTGAATTACAAAAACCTCAAAATAAAATAAAGAATAAAGAGGGGTAAATAATTAATTCCCGCTAGCGTTTAGCTTAGCTTCAAGGAATTAATTTATAACAAGATTAGTAATTAGACAATAGATTTAACGTGCGTTAGTACATTTTTACAGTAATATAAATCAAAATTTTTTTTTTGATTTCCCGAAAGTAAGCTAAAATGGAATCTTTTGTTTCTGAATCTCACCCATTCAATTAAAAAATACGAAGGAAACCTATCTTAAGTAATTCGTTTGGTTTTCTGTCTTTGAATGAGCTGAAGAACTTTGTTAAAAAATAAAAATATGAACAACTTTGCATAATGTGATCGGTTTGTTTGTTGTCTTTTGTCACAGACATTTTGTCTTGTCATTTTGTTTTTATTTACCTCTATTTTTAACTCATTTATTTTATTCTCTTCCTTATTTATTATTTAAACTTGGAAAAGTTTTTTATCTTGTTTAATTATTTTTCATCCGACTTTTCTCTCGTTTCTACTTGTATTTGCCCAGTTCCATGGCAACCTTTCTCTTTCTTTATTGCACAACTATTTTCCCGTGGGAACTTGACCTCTCTTTCCTTTTGCGCTCGTCACTATTTTGATTTGTCTTGTGTTGGTTATTTCTATCTTTCTTCTATCATCTGTAATGAAGCCGGTGTTGCTTCATTACATTTTTTTTTCCTTTTCTTTTTTTTTTCCCTTTTCCAAAGATTATATGTTAATTTATTGCATTCTTTACTTAAAGTGTTATTTTTTTTTAATCCGGAGGATATAGCGCCTTATCCGGGTTGTAGTGTTGCCCGGGATGTCGCTGGTGTCGGCAGTGTTTTTTTCACTTTTTTTTTTTTTTGCTCTCTTGAGAAACTTTGCTGGAGAGAGCTGACAAAAAAGAATTCTGACGTCAAGTCAACGTGAGAATATGTTAGGGGACTTAGACAAGGGCTAAATCAGGGTCAGATTCGACATGGGGGATTCCGCCACTCTATATATGGAAATCCTGGGAAAACAGAAGTCGCAATCCTCTACGCAGTCCAGCGAATTTTAGGGACAAGACGGAACGATTAAATGGGTACTAAGGAATGAAGCCAGTCGAGGAGATATAGGCGTTCGGATGATGTTTTTTCGGATATGTTGTTCCGATAATCAGAAGCTAAGGTTAGAAAAGTTCATCAGTGGCAAGGTAGGACAGACTTTATTTACTAAATCTTTATACAAGGAAAGAGAGTAACGCCGAGATTATCGTCTGAATAGGCTAAAGAAACAAATGAACTTTTACATGTGTTTAAGGGTTTCCTGCGTTGTGCCCATATAAACTGTCTGACGTTCCAGCAATGAATATAAGCGCATAAAACTGATATTAACATTAATTGTTTTTGGTCGAACTATCAAGAACTTTTTATAAAAGTAGTGTTAACATGTTTAAGTATGTTCGAAGACGTTTTTTCCATACGGTGTTCAGCCATTATCCATGTAGCTTCGATATATGCTAGTTCTGTAATTTATAAAACTAGAATTAATTTAAATCGGTGATCAGATGGTTTATTTGTAATGAGACAGAATAAGATCATTGTGGTCTGTATATAAATATCATATGTAGAAACATTAAGTCAACCTTGATATATTGACTTGATGAGTTAATAGTAGTGACATATTGTTGTTCTTTTTTTTTGGAATTTTGAAGATTTGGTTTAATGTTGTGCCTTGAAAAAACCTCTAAGGTTATTTTTTTCATAGTGCGTAAGTTCTTGAATGTCTTATATTGTCACAAAAAAAATTAATTTATTATTAAATGTTAAATATTTCCTTAATAAACCATTTGGGAACTTTATATCATTCCGTGAATCAAGGTAAAAATGAATGAAAATATCTCTGCTACCATTTCGTTTGGGATTACGAACAACCGAAAGATAATAATAATAAGCTAAAGATAAATAGTAAATAAAAACCAAGATAAGTAAAGATTAATAACATGAATTTTACTGTAAAGCTAAATGTAAATACACATAGTAACCAATCAAAACAATGGGCTTAAGGCTCACTGAGAAAGCATCAAGTTAACTTAAATGAACATAGAAGGTATCTTCTCGAAAGTCTTTCTTTGTGAAAATGTTCAAGATAAAATTAAGTGTCAATTAAACGAAAAACTTAAAAAATCAGAAGTAGTGTTGATTGAACGTAAAGTTTAACACTTATTAAAAATGAAGAAGATGTTTGCTAGCAAAACGTATTCTTAACAAAACGAATAGGCCTATTCAGACAGTCACTTATGCACATCATTGCTGCTTGCAATACACCATGGGATCCCAGGTTTGTATTAATGCATCCAATTCACACACGGATACACATTACACAGGTACCATCGTCGGGCGGATGAAAACACTTCACTGTAATGACTCACTGTAGCACTTTTAAAATACATATCACTGGCGCTTATCCCAGTTCATGGATTCTGATACGGCGGTCAGGTCGTGGCGGTGGGCAATGCTCCGGACAGATTTGACACTGCTCCGCAGAGTGATTCGGTGTCCAGCAAAGCACTACAATCGCTGCCTTCCCAGCAATTGTTACGGGTTAGCGGGCTGCAAAACTAAATTGGCTGTTGCGGCTAACATACGTCATTCCGTCAGTCTCTGCTGTGGGTTTTGTACGGCTCCGTCCCGTTCACCAGGTTCGCAAAACCATCAGTTCCCGCGGCAAACGTGCTGGGGTGTTTCGGCAGTTGAGGACACACTTATACGATCGGTGTTTCGTATCCGTCACCGTACCTCTCCTATGTCACCCATCTTAGTCCTTATTAATAACGAAAGGCAGAAATTAAAAAGAAAGGATAAAAATAAAAATAGTTCAAATGATTGTGGAGACTACATTTTGTTCGACCTAACGGCTTAACTACTCTGACACCAACTCATTTATTTTTCTGGAAAGATAAAATAATTGAAAAGAATAACTGATTACGTCACCAAAACACATAAAAATTGACCAATAACGGGACAGGCGACGAAGAGACGGGAAAGCCGCGAAGGAGGGGGTGATTGACAGGCCCAAAGACAAAGTAAAATAAAGCAGAGGAAGTTCTCAGATAAACAGAGCAACAAAGAGAAACAAGAGGGCAGGTGGTAGTATCAGGTCGTCTTTTAATTTTCCGGACCAGATGTAGCCCTTTGATCCAAGGTCACTCGGGTCGCTCATTTCTTTAGGTTTAGAGGGGGCGACCCTTGACCCGTGTCTCGGGGTAGATGGGTGGTCCACGAGAAGTCGCCAAGCTGGCTGCAAACTGTTTACGCTTTGGGGCCGAAAGAGGGGAAAGCTGGTCTGGACAGGGGAATTTATCCTAAAGAATTCTCTCGTGTTTGTGGAGAAAAACACAAGAATAAAGAAATTCAATTAATGACAGTGAAAGGGATAATATTAGTTGAAACTCGCGGGGGAGAGGGGGGGGGGGGGGGCGAATATATGAATAAAGATAAAATAAAGGATGACAGTGGCACGGTTAATTATTTAGAATATTTAGTCTTTTATATTCTATTGTATTAAATAGTAGAAAGTTATTTATAATAATCTACAATATGATTGCCTTAATTAGCTAATGAGTATTTTGGATCATCTTAGAAAAGAAAATGATGTAAATTTTTTTTTAAATATTTTGTTCTGGTGATCATCAGTAGTACGGGGTTTTTTTTCTGTTTATGTTTTTTTTTTAAATTAATTGTTCATTTCACTTTACTGCGTTAGTTTTGTTTGATATAGATTTGTATAGAAAGTGTAATAAAAATATATCGATTTTAATATTATATTTTTTTTTGTTGGTAGGACTTTCTTTAGTAGCACTATAGACATATTCATCCACCGTTCTGCTGTTCTCTGCTAATCATTAATCGATATTGTCTTTCATTATTATTATTATTATTATTATTATTATTACAGTTATTATCTTCGGTTCTTTCCACATCCTTAACCAAATATCTTAGACTATTATTGACTATGGAAACACCCCTCCCCTTTCGTCTTTAGAATAATTATGGATATTTCACAGAGATGGTTTCGACTTCACTCATGTAACCACGAAACTTAGTCTCCTATTTAACAGGCCGATATGAGTATCGTCTAGATGGGAGACTCATAATTTTAGTGCATTAATTAGTAGTCGGTTTGACGGACAATGAGCAGACGGACTCCTTTTATCCATGCTTTCATCGTTAAGTGAGTGTTTGTTCAGCAAACTTTGGAATTTATGATAATTCAGTGTGCTGTTTGTGCATTCAGAATCAGCCAATCTAGCCAGATAAATAACTACAGTTCAGTTCTGCAGACACCCAGTGACTTAAAAGACTCGGGAAGATATTGTATGTAACTTTCTCTTCATTCTTCCTGCTGATTAGATCGCGATCGGCGAGACTGCAACTAGTGCATATCAGCTTTGTCTAGACTTTCGATTTGTTTCGTCAACTACATTTCTGCAGAACTGGAATTTTTTGTACTTAATCATGTTATATTTTTATTTAAGGACTCAGCCGATCATCTTGCCGTGCATTTCTGTTGCGATAGTTGTTTTTTTAATATATAAATTAAATATATTGAAAATATATAAAAAAGAAAAGAATAAAAAATGATATAAAAAACAAAAGAAACAAAAAAGTATATATAAGATAAAAAAGAGTAAAGTGTTAGCTATTGCGTTTTGTTTTCCGGACAGTTATCTGAAATTTAAAATCCCAATACAAATTTCAGAAAACTGTTTCTGTGAACGTACGGCCAAACTACATTCACTTCATCAGCGGCATCTGGTGTTAAATTTTGAAACTAAAATTTGGAAGACACAAAAACGCATTATTTAAAGAAATTTACTCTTTTTTATTGTATATATTCTTTTTTAGGTTTTTTTAATTTTATATCTTTTTTTAATTTCTTTTATATTATATACTTTTTTTGCTTTTTTAAATATATATTAAAAAAAATAAAATAAAATAGATGACAGTCATCAGATCAAATTCAAAACTTCCTTAAATAAAGGATTCCAGGCCGGAGATAGTCATTGGACTGTTCTCGGGAGCTTCGGGATGTCAGCAACCTGGCGGGTCCACGGGTGGTGGATAGTGGAAACCTTCGTCTCCGTGGGTTCCAAGGACACTGTGTGAGGCGAAGCAGTGCTCTGCACCCCGAACCAGACTCCCCCCCAATCTAAGGTGTTAAGCGGACCGTGCCGATGGATGAATAGCACTGGGGTTATAGTGTCTTCAACGGTGCCTCTAGGAAACCAGGCCGAATCCTGGAGTAAATAAAAAAAATGGCCTTCCTTGCGCATGGGGGCTCTCCGCAGGGCGACTGTTTTTCCCCCGTAACAATGGAGGGCTCTGAAGAAGAGACCTCCAATGATTTCCCTATCTAGGGTACTAACTAGCTAGCTTCCATGAAACTTCAGAGGAGGGACGGTATATACCGAAACCTCCAGTGGAAAAGTGGAATGGATCAGGTAACTCCTGAACACATTCCATGTTTCAGTCCAGCTTTAGCTAGGAACAGATGGGAGATCTTTGGTAGGTTTTGTCTCACCACTGAAAACATCTCCACTTTCTATTAAGATCATTTTATTTTTCTGTAAAATTACAGGACTCGTTATGACCACAGAAACTCAACCTTATGTTGAAGAATAATCATTGATGTTATCAATGTTTTATGAGGGGATACAATGGACCCAGGACTTTGTACTCTTAATAGACACCTACATATATTTGGAATTTCCCAAAGTAATGTATGTAGGAAATGTGGAATGGATCAGGAAATTCCTGAACACATTCTATGCCACTGTTCAGCTTTAGATAGGAACAGATGGGAGATCTTTGGTAAGATTCGTTTTACCACTGATAACATCTCCACGCTGAACGTTAAGGTCATCTTGCTATACTGTAAATCCACAGGACTCTTCATGACCACAGAAACTCAACTTTATGTTGAAGAATAATCATTGACTTAAAACAATGTTATATGAGGGTACACAATGGACCCATGTATGAGGTCTGAGTGGTTAACGGCTGTTAGCCGACCCTCTTACATCCTTATCTTTATCCTTATCTTTAAATAAAGGATTTAATTTTAAATTGTCATAAGATAACTTAAATGATTATAAATTAACAAAACCTATCTTGAAGAAAAAAATGATTAAATAAAATTATGAATATATTTAACTTTATATTTTTTATAAATTTGAAATTTATATTTTTTCTGAAATTGTAAAATATATGTATTTCAAACTTTATTTGGAAAATTATTATCTGTAAATTCATTAATAAGATAATTTAAATTATGTAAAAAATCTTCCAATTTAGAATTAATATCAAGATATCTTTGGAGTTCTTGTATGAAAAATTTTTTTAAATAAATTTAAATTCACATTCCTTGTAAATTTGTGAAATCTATTAATTTTAAATGGAAATAAAAATGTTTTATTAAATAGTTTAATATATGGAATTTGTTGAT